>VXCM01004615.1:0-41476 GCA_014773175.1 Lucifuga dentata | reverse complement strand
GTTAACCCGGGCCTCGACCGATCCGGTATGGAAGTCATAGGAATGATTTGCATCTTTGCTTTGGCACAGGTTTTAAGTCGGATGCCCTTCCTGACACAACCCTCTGCATTTATTCAGGCTTGGGACCGGCACAAGGAGGACACTGGCTTGTGCCCCCTTGAGGCTGCATTACCTTTCCTTGTGGTAACTGTATCATTATTTGTTTTATTGCTTCACACGTGGATGCAGCTTGTGCACAAAACAAAGCCCAATTAAGAATGACACCTAACTTTTCATAACAGTCAATATTTAGTAAAATATAGTTGTCCCTAGGTGTATTGTGGGTGTCCCTAGCGCTGCACACCAAGGATACATGACTCAGTTTAGTGGTGAGAGATAAATAATTATGTATCTCCGACTTGAGAAACTGTTTGGTATGCATGTGCTAGCTCTTTAAATTATGCAGCATTTATGGGTAAAGCATGTGTGAAGGATGCAAGTGAGGTGTATGAGGAACTAAGATGCCTCTAACACTAAAATAAGGAGGTAGAAACTAAAGATTACATACATGGATTTGTCTGGGGAAGCAGTGGAAATTGAGAAATATAAAAGTTTATTTCCTAAAATGTAGCCCTGCACACCTTACTTTCAGTCTACTTCACACAATCCAGCTAGCTTACTTGTGATGATGATGATCTGTCCCTTTTTAATGTGCCATGAAATGTCTCTGGCAATGGAATTTTCTTCTTTGGTATGACATTGACTTTACAGTTCAAAAGTAGTTAAGACAAGAATTATGAAGTGGTCAATCATCAGACAAAATCTACTGTACTTTACCGTCCTCTTCCAGAAATTTACCTTGTTCTTGCAAAAAAAGCAAAAAATGAGTTATATGACTGATTGAGTTAAACCAAGTCAATCTCAATCTAGCAAGCATGAAATTATGCAACATCATAAATTTATCATTCATAAGAAGCAGAAAAGAAAGTTGCTGAGCTAGCTGAAGAAAGTACCAGGCATGAAAGGGACACATAGACCTGGCAGGAAGGGAAGAGAAGAAAATGAAGAGGTAGAAGAAGATGTGTCACGTAGGGGTTCGTCAATACAGGCTTCAGAGAGACAAATGGAGACTGAAAAGAGAGAGAGAGAGAGAGAGAAAGAGAGAGAGAGAGAGAGAGAGAGAGAGAGAGAGAGGTATTATCTCATACAGCACAGCTCTGTGAACTGAGCATTATTGGCAACATATATCTTCTCTAGTCATTTTTACAACGTGAAAGCATAAAATTTAACAAAAAAAAAAAAAAAAAANAAAAAAAAAAAAAAAAAAAGTATCACATCTATAGAGAAATAAAGGATCCTAATATGTGTTCCTAATGTCCCTAATGCCAAAATATGTGTTAACAGTGATCTTAGTTTTCTGCACATCACTGTGCAAAATTGGTATAATATAATCTTAAACTGTTCAATATCAAGTTCAACACATGCCTGCATCTGCAAAAACCAGCAAAAACTGCAAGCAGAAACCCATCATCAATTTCTCATGCACAGGTTATAGGCATGGGTCATGGCAGCAATGAGACTGTGAGCTTTTTGTCCTAAATTTCTGACACTGTCAGAATTTTGACCAACATTAATTCACGATTCTGTCATCATCGTTAAATTTCATCTGCAACAGCCCAAAATTTCACAGTCTATAGGAGCCTTCACAGTTTGTAAAGAAAATTTAATGGATACTCACAGCAGCCACTGTTGTGAGGAAACCCTGAATGATTAAAGTGGCACACGGCTGGACACAGGAGCTCGTGGACATGCTATTATAGATAATCATTGTGAGCTGTAGCGAAGCTGTTCTGAGGAGCCAAAAATTACTATCAGCTCTCCTGTTACATTAAAGCAGAGAGATTTCTATGATGGAAAAAATGTCAGCTTTTGTGTACACAGGGCAGATATTTGCATTTTGAGATGAAAATTTCAGGAGGCCAGGCTGGAACGCACTGATGTAAGCCTGTATTTGGGTCAGTGGGAGGCAGTGCTGGGTCTGATCTGGTCTGATCTGAGTCTATGTGTCAGCTCCAATGTGTGATGCGTCTCCAGGAGAAGCGCAAGTCCTTTCATATCCCCAGTTTCTCAACTGGAACAAAGCAACTGGGAAGCAACTGTGCACACACACACGCACACGTACACACACACACACACACACAGTAAATCAAAAATCAAACCCTCTTTGGCCAATTAGGCAGGCCAGCAAAACTGCTGGACATTGCCCTAAAAACAGGAAAGCCATTTCACCCTAAAATGTCAAAAAGTTACAGACACACACTAACACAGAAAGTCTCTCACACATGTCAATGTAATAAACACATGTATACACAGTACACACAATGTTAACACACACTCAAACATAAAAAAAAAAAACAAAAACTGTTGCCTGACTGTCAACCAGCGACCAACGTAGCTNCACTCAAACATAAAAAAAAAAAACAAAAACTGTTGCCTGACTGTCAACCAGCGACCAACGTAGCTAAATAAACTTAGGTATAAATAGATCCCACACAACTGCCTCAATCAGTCACTTCCTGTCTGGGAAAGACAGGCACTAATGGACAGAGCTAATGTAGCCAGTTATCCTTGATGTGTCTGTGTTGGAGTCATGATGCTCCATCCTCTGGTTACTGTCTGCTTGGCTCTTCCTGTCAGACTCTCAAGCCTGCAGACTACCTGGAACACACTGTCCTAGCCTGCCATTGGCTGCCACAAACTGACACAGTTTGACCTTGCTGCTAATAATAAAAGGAAGGCCTTCTCCCCCTCTAAAGCCCACTGATGCCTAGTGAAGGACAAGAGATGTGGAGTCATGTGATGGCTAGACAAGAGAAGACAGAAGCATCTAGGGCAAAGAAAAGAAAGTGTACAAACTATATATTTCAAGTTCATTGATACTGCAATTAATCAGCTTTCTTTGGTCTGTGTGCATATATGCAGGATACACAAATCTAAGAGTTCTTAGTCAGTGTTTGTGTCCTTAAGCCTAGTCCAGACTGCAAGATTTTAGCCTCGATTTTCCACTTCCTGACAGTTTTCAGCATTACCAACAAATGCCCTGGATCAGAGGGAAAAGGAAAATGGCTTTGTTTCTGTAAGCAATGATGACATATGTGATGTGTGAACTGTTCAAATGATTTGACATACCGAAATGCACATTGATGCACCAACAGACACCTGACAGATATCGAGCAGGCTAAATACCTGAACTTTTAGTGATGAGAGCCAGAGATGTAATGAGAGCTAATCTTGTAATCACAAATATCAGATATGGACTACTTAAAAGACAGCATGTAAAGAGGCTATAAAAAATTGGATATAGACAAAAGTCCAAATTGGGCATGAAGACCTGTAGTGTAAATGTTGCCATAGAGAAATACAATGCATTTACACATTTGTGATATTAGTTAAATGTGTCTGTGGCCACATCTGCAAATGTTTCTGAATAATCAGATCTTCATGCTTTGGTGTCTTTATGCCTGGATTTTAGGTTTTTATGAAATTTTATGGCTCAGAGTCATGGCCACATCTGTCAACACTCCCGTTTTTCATGGGTTTCTCCTGTATTTTCATCCCCTCTCCCATTTGGTAATTTCTCCCTTAAATCTCCCATATTTTGACAGTTATACAGAATTATAATTAGCCCATTCCAGTTGTTTCGGTCATTATGTGGAGCACTTCCCTGGTGGGGCGTGGAGATATTACAAGTGGGGCGCGCTTGCCAGGGGACACCTGAAGCCAAGCGGAACCTAAATTGATTGAAACAATTTCTTGTGGGAGCAATAAACAAACATAATACCATCATGCTAGCAAAGCTTTCAATGAGAAAATAAGATCGGGTCGGTCTGGGTGGGGGGTTCAAAGCTCAGCGTTGACAGGTTTAGTCACGGCAGTGTCCATCTCATTCAAGAGGACAACAGCAGGAATCAGTCGAGTCATATGGTGGGAAAGTCTGTCCACCTCCTAACCTTTTTGACAACGTTTATCCCTTCACTGTCTGCTTCACTGAACCTCACACTGTCACAGAACCATCGACTGTCAGCACTTCTGCCACTGTCAGCTTTGTCATATGTATCAGGACTCTTAAAGGCTCTGTGTGTGGTGTGTGTGTGTGTGTGTGTGTGTCCTGATGCCTCAAAGAGCCAACAAATAGCAGGAACACCATGGGTGGCTCTGAAGTAATGTGAGATAGTTTCCCTATCTGACTGCACTGACCAGGCTGCCATGCTTTCTCCTGCAGCAGCAACGATAAGGTGGTTTTAGTAATATCTCTCTCTCTCTCTCTCTCTCAGCTGCAATGAGAAACTTTGACGAGGTGTTGGTTTATTATTGTGTTTTCAAAGTAGAGATAATGGTCATGTGTTTGTTAAATTATAAATTCTTAGACATAAAATTATGCTCTACACATGTTACTGCAGCCTTTTTTTTTTTTTTTTTTTNTTTTTTTTTTTTTTTTTTGTCTTTTTTTCTCTTCTCTTTCACAATTAGCACTTCAGGTTTTCAGCTGTATGCAAGTCCACACACTATCCTTTCATCTTCACAGCAATAATAAGCTAATGCATTTTCATTTTTAGGGTATCAAAAACACAAGTTGTTTCCCACAACCTGAAGGTTTTTTTCCCCCTAACAAGTCAGAAGATAAAATATGGGAAAGCCAAGAGTTCTTAATTAAAGAGACATTATGCAGTCTTTGCGGATATCTTTAATAGCAGAGAACCACAGTCCATTTAGAGTGTATTCATTACCTTAATAAATGCCTACTCAATCATGGGATTCTATAACCATTTATATAAAAACCAAGAGCACATTAGCCCATCAGCTGTTTTTTCCATTACAAGGAAAAAATGAGCAAGCCACTCTTGATCTATGTTCCCTCACTAACCGAAAGACCTGTGGAAGCGAATTAGTGGAAACAAATTAGTGGAATTTGACAAGTGCTTCAATGGTTCTTTGTTTAATCTTTGCTTTCTTTCTTTCTCGTCAGTAACTGCACCTTTGCACCTGTCACACTGATCATGCCCACAGAAACCTATTTTAAGGGTTGCTTGGGGTCTCCAGAGAAAAGGACTCCAGCGTTCCAATTCACAGCTCCCAATGATGTGAAGACAAGTAAATTGAAAGTCAAGCAGCGCATCCCCGCAGTGACTCCTAGAGTGACAATGTGTATATAAATGCATTTACGTGTGTGTGTGCCTGCATTTTGTCCTCCTGTATGCAGTTTTTCTCATCTTTGTGTTCAAGGACATGTTAGATCAGTGTTACTGATGCACTTAACGTTCCTTCATGTAGCTCCCACCCCTTCACACGTTTGTGAAGTAGCAGACACCGTGTGAAGGAGGTGACAGTGGAGCAGATAAGCCACTACAGGAACGAGAATTTTACACTGACAGCAGAATGGGTTACTCTGCAACATCTGGCCACACAAAGCGTGCTTTTAATTAGAAGCAAAAGGTCAGTTTAGCACATTTTACTCTGTCGGCACTACCCAGAGTGACCACTGGCTATGATATTAAAAACATGCCAAGTTGCCCAGAGGAAACCACACAAGCCCAAAGGTCCCTCAGGCTTCTAAAAGGCAGATGGCATAGTTGAAATTCAAAGTAGACCCATCTTCTGGCCATCTGGCTACTGGAAAATTTCATCCAGACCATCTGAGCTGATGATGTCCAGGGAAGTGAGACAGAAATTTCTAAATGTCACTCTTCACATTTGGAGCATCGGGTGATCACACATTCTAAACAACACACTGGATTTGCCTACAGTGCATGTAAACACTGAAGATGTCATCATATGCCCACTATGCTCGCTTGCTCTTTCTCGATATTTTACGCTTTTACTCAAAACTGCAGGATGGTGAAGCCACCTATCACACTCAGAGTGATAAAGAGACGTATTAAACTACATTTCATCCTGGTCTGCGCTGACATGACACTGTGGGAACAACGTGGAGTTCAAAATCAATTTTGTTGCCTTGCCAGTACCGGCTGCTCCCCTGGATCAAATAAAATTGAATCCTGCCATCAATTAAACAAAACTCTAAAAAGTATATTACTTTCTGTGACTTCTCTCTGGGCTTTTCAAAAGGAGATTAGCCACGGAAATGACTTCTGGACAATAATAGAAATCTTATTAAATCAAGAGCAAAGAAGATTCTCGCCATTTTGGTTTTTCTACTGCAGTGAGCTTTTTGTGGTAATTGGACAGACTGCACTGAGATACAAACCACTTGTGTGGATGTTGGCTATAGCTGCTGAGATAAAAAGATGGGGGAGACAGAGAGACAAACAGAGGGAGTGAGAGATAGAGAGACGGAGACAAAGAGAGAAAGATAGAACAAAAGAGTGTCTCTCACTAGGTATACAAATGAGCATTTAAGGGAGAGCAGACACATGCGTTTTCCCTTTGAGGGTCTTCTTCCTCTTGACATCTACCTGTCCCCAAAATTTTATCCAAATCTGTCCATAACTTTTTGAGATATCCTGCTAACAACCAACCAACCAACCAACCAAACAAACACCACTGATCACATAACCTCCTTGGCGCGTTAAATATAGGCTAACTGTGACCTTTCAGGTGCAAATAGCCAGAGGCAAAGTATACGTGTCTGGTGCATCTCTATGAGGGAAATAAGGCTAATTAGATGTTTATAAATTGTGTGTTTGTGAGATGCATATTGTTTTAAGGTAAAGCAAAGGCATGCTCTTCCCCTGGGAATGACAGCAGAGATGAAAAATAAAGTTGTGGGGAGAAGGTGTAAATGAAAACTCTTCAGTAGCACGCAAGTCCCCCCTGGGTTCTCCTGAAGCTACAGATGATTTTGCGTGACCCTTGACCCCTCTCCAGGCACTCCAGAGAGCTCCAGGATGATGAGAGAGAGGAGAAGATGATGACAGCTCGCTGATGGTTTTCACTATCACACAACTTCTTGACTTACTGAGAGTGAGAAGAAAAGAAATGAGAAGGGACAGGGAGGTGATGATGACCTGCAGGGTATAAAACCGAAAGAAAGGAGGAATATTTTAAGAGGTAAGAGAAGGACAGCGAAAAAATAGTCTTTATATAACAGGGAGGGTGGATGAGGTGGTTTCTTATTCATAGATTGTTCTGCTATGTACGAGGTGAGGTCCTCAAGACCGACTAAGGTCAAGTATTCATTAACAAGACATGCTGTAAAATTCAACACTTCTATGGTTTTGTATGTTCCTACTGTATAATAGCATTCTAAATATATGCCTGTGGTAATACACTGAATTGTGCAAAATATACTTATAGACAGGGCTGCACATAAACGATTCAAAGGGAAATGCAAGTCTGATCTTCATGCTCATTTGAGTACTTATAGAAGCCATGACTGAGAGAGAGAGAGACAACTGATATGCTCCTTTAATTCTGCAGTTTTACAGGACTACAGGCCTCAGTGGTTGTTTGTTGCAACAAGTCCACAATATGCAGTCTATGAAACTCATTGAGAGCTTCATACTCGTCATCGAGTTACATAAATACCAGGGACTGCAGATGGAAATTAGCTGTTAACTAAATCTGGTGTAAGACATATCTTCTCAATTTGAGATTAATGTTTTTTTGTGCATGGTCCCTGTCTAAATAAACTAAATAAATAGATAAACTAAATAAAGTAGAATAATACAAGACAGCTGTGACTATAATGGAAGAAAATGGACAATACAAATTATAACTCAAAAAACCTTCAAACTCTGCAACAGCACTGCAATGGGGATTGCCAAATCCAGAAACTCAGGCCATATAATCGATGTGAAGAACTTATTTTTTTTTTAAGAGTTTTATTATGTGTTGATTTTGCAAAAGTTAGGATGGTATTGGACCTTACAGAAATATCATCACAGGTTTTAGCATGATTCATGCTCCTGCCTGCAAAGCTATTTTTGTGTTTTACAGCAGTATGGAGCACTGAGGCACAGCATGAATGACTAATCCCCTTCTTGACCTTCCACACCTTCCAATGTTTAACCAGCCCCACCTCACAGCATCTGGTAAATGTTGGCATTAGCATTTTGGCATTTCCACTGTTTGTGCTTTATGAGCATGTAATTCATATTGAGCTTCATTTTGTGTGTACAGTCGGTCACTGTGTTACCGAAGCACTGCGAGATATTTTATAGTTTTTCACGGTTTTCATCTAAAAAAAAAAAAAAAAAAAAAAAAAAAAAGTCTTTCTCTCATAAAACTAAGGAGGAATGTCAGAAACATCCTCAGATATTCTCAACAAGCTGCCTACCCTTTTCAGGGGGTCAAAAGCTCACTTTTCATTGATCTCATTACAGGCACTGGCATTTCATTAACCAGAATCTATCATAAAGCACCATTATCTCTCCATCTGATGGAGTCTGCTCCTCATAGCCTCCCAGGCCTGCTATAAATGATAACTAATCTAATCCTGGAGCTCTGCGAGTCCCGAGTGAGAGTGAGGAGGGAAAATCAAGGGGATAGAGGAATAGTGAAGGGGAAATAGAGGACATACTACAAGACATTAAAATAGGGATGTGAACTGGCTTGTTTCTCTGCTGATTGTCTTAATTCCTTCATCGTGGGCAGCTGAAGCAATTGAACATTTAATAAATTGACCTGATATTGTAGAGATGTGAAAGCACAGTTCAATTGCACATAGCTAATCCCATCTCGGCCCTAATTATGTCATTCTGATGTCAAATGGTAAAACTGTGAGGGTGGCTGGTATATTCCCACACCCCAAGCCACTTTCATGCCTAATTAAAGTTATTCAATACATGCAGCAAAAGTGATGTCCCACGCCGCCTAAGCAGCTCTCTCCAGAGAGCACTCCATGATGACAGCGTAGGTGTGTTTGAACTCTCAACCCCTTTGTTCGTGTGGGAAGCATGTGAACAGCCAAGCTACCAGTGGTAATTAACTGGATTACACAGAATTGTGCCGTAGCATTATACTACAGGCATTAATTAGCAGTACAAAAGTGTTCCAGCCCTCTTGATTTATGGGTCCTTGAAATAATATATGCCTTATATATCAATATCACAGCTAGTTTTCAGTTTGCTGGTGTCACGGTATGCTTTCTGTTCTGTATCCATTCCAGAGAAAAACATTTAAATACAAAGTAAACCAGGCAGAAATCCACAGCCATATTCAGTTTTCTAGTGACGGCTTTTTTTTTTTTTTTTTNTTTTTTTTTTTTTTTTTTCAGTGATTTTTGTGAAATCTTGCTGAAGACGGGGTTGTCAGTAGTTATATATGCTGTCACAGAACAGCCGAAGTGGTTTTCAACTGCCGGCTGTCAACGGTGACAGGCAAACTACGAAAACTTTTGAGGTGTGGAGCACCAGATTGTGTGTGTGTACAGTTCTGCTGAAATGTTTCTGTACATTATTGATATGAATGGTGCTTAGTGCTAACCACCAAAAAAAAAAAAAAAAAAAAAAAGCCCAAAATCATGTTCAGTAGTATTGAGTAAAGTGGTTGAGAAAAAGGCTTGTGGAAAATACGGTCAATATATGATGAATAACAAGGCCTGCATGAAAAATTGTTTCTTTTTGGACAGAAAACTGATGAAAACCTCAAGGCACAGAAGCATTTTTTTATACTGATTGATTTGATTACATATTGGATTTTGATTTAGAACTGGATATCACTCAGTCAGTGTTGCCTATTGAGATGAAGATATGAATTTTTGGAAGTTTAATTAGTGTCTGGGATATAATATTTAAGAGCTGAGAAGAAGTGGTTATCCTGCCTAAACTGATAAAAAGAGCTTCACCAGTATGAGTTTTCAATATTGTTTAAGGCTTTTAACAAATCTGTAGTCTTTTTTATCTGGTCCAGATTGGTGAATAAGTTATTTTTGTTGTTTTTACTCTTGGTTTAGTTTCACACACAGGTCACATGAGAATGCTCCCTCCACTCATCGACCAGAAATGTCTGGGAATGGGAGAAAACAGGAAGAAGTTCTCTGCCAGGGTAGTAATATAGTAAAAAACATGGAACAACAACAGAATTGGCATAAGATTCTAGCTGACATAATTTGAGCTACATACACAGCAAAACAATGCCAGCAGAATGTCATATTTGAATGCACTTCGAGGCGTCTCAAAAATAGCATATTGCTAAACTTTATGTAAAGCTGTGCTGCTGCCAAACAGCTGAAAAAGAGAATGGAGCACATATTGAGTAATGACATGTTAACCTTCAACTGTTGATCCGAAGATGTTTTAGATAAGTTTGATATGTTACAAGCTTTCCTAGGCATCTGCTTCATTTGCGATGGTAATGAAAGCTGCACAGTAGCATGCATGCATGCCAGCGCTTTCTGCTGCTAGATCAATCAACAGGTCGATAGCTCGCCTTATGTTTCACCATTAGTTTAGATCTTGTTCATTCCACAAACAAACTGCCGAGTTCATTCGTGACCAGATCAAGACCACTTCCTCTAAAAGGTCTTCTCATGGTTGTTTTGGCCTGAGTAGGATAGCGCTCATCCTGCCCAAATGAATCATACCAAGGTGGAAAAAGTAAGGGAGTGTGATTCAACTGGACTAAACCATGCAGGTGTGAAAACACCTTAAGAGGCTCTTCTGCGCAACAAAGAAAAGTTCTGTAGCAATCCTTTGCTTATTATGGTTAAAGCAAGACATATAGAAAATACCAAGTATTGTCAGATTTAATTAATGTGAGCTGTCAATACCCTGTATCGTTCTAACACTAATGAATGAGTATCGCTGTGTGTGTGTGTCTGTGTAGAAATGAGAGTTCTGGAGAGAGGAAACATGCTCTGTGTGCATCCCTCTGTTTAATAGCACAGAAATGTGTATTTAGCAGGTGTATAGTAGGTCCTATGCAGAATATTAAATTGAATCAATCTATGTTTAGTAGAAATTAAGAAAGGTTGTGCTTGATCCAAAATCTTGTGCCAGTCAGCATCTTCGTATGAGCAATTTAAGTCTGACTCCCATTTGTGTTTCATCAATTAAAAAAAAAAAAAAANAAAAAAAAAAAAGAAAGAAAGAAATGAGTATTTAATAAGATTTTACAGGCAGTACATGGATGACCCTAATTCCCATAATCCCACTGCCCAATAAAACTAAACAGTCAAGCTTCCACCCACCCAGCACCACCAGCACCATTTGTTGGCTAATAAGAGACTTGGATATTAATTCCTCACTGACATTACCTTCATCTAAATATCAGGCAGGGAGCACAATGTTCCTTCTCTTGTGATTAATATGTAGAATAAGTGAGTGAGCACAACTGAATCCCTTTCACTACTTTTTGTAAATCACTTTTTCTAGTGAATTGTTTTCAGTATAGGTACACATAAAGCAGAGACTGATACTTTAATGCTGTTAATTAATGTAGATCTCATAGCACTGATCTGGTTCAGTTCTCCTGGTGAGCACTGGGAAATTTGACACAATGAGCAGCAATGACATATTTAGGACATCAGTGCACTGTCATTGTGCACATAACAGCACACAGCATGCTCATGTCTCCCATTTTGGACTGTAATTGATTCATATTTAAATATACCACACAATGTGAGTGAAAAAATATCTAACTTTGCCAAATCCAACTTTCTCTGGACAGGCTGCTCATTATTTCTTTTTAGGAGACAGGTTGGAGTTTGTGGGTATGTTTCTGTTTATCACATCCTGTTGCCTGAGAACTCGAAATGATGGAGTAAATCCGGAGCTATCAATTAGTGAGGACATGTTGCTCTTCTCTGACTTTGATTTACACCACTAAGGTGGAAATGGGAGTCCTTTCCTATAAACAATATTGTCTAACACAGCTTTAATTTCAGAAAAGACCGTAACGACGCCTGGCACCCAAACTCTGGGAATGATGCAAGCCAGGATGTTGATTAGTTGCCCTGTAAACAAAAGCAGATTGCTGTAATCCAAATGAGTGTGAATGGACAGACTGGACTGACTGAGCACAGCAGCAAGAAAAAATTAGAGAACCATTTGGAATTACCAGAATTTCTACAGTAATTACTCATGAAATTTAGTCTGATCTAAATAGATAAACACATGACACACCAACCAGCCAAAAGACATCAAAAGTGGTCTCATGTCATTCGGCATGTTCCGGGTGAAGGACTTCCTGCTTCTTGTCAGGGTCTCATCCATCAGTGCACTTCAAAGAGATGCAACACCGCTCTACGTAATATAACAAAGAGAGAGAGAAAAAAAAAACACCTCTATGAGACTCATTTTCCTNACCGCTCTACGTAATATAACAAAGAGAGAGAGAAAAAAAAAACACCTCTATGAGACTCATTTTCCTCACCCACTCCACCGTGAACACATTGAATTCCTGCACGTCTCTGCCAGGTTTCAGTCTCCTTCATAGTGTCTTTGCCGTCTGATATTTAATGAGCCCTCACTGCAGCACTCTAGGCATTCCTGATTGGCAAACAGGGACTCCTGATGCCTCCCCGCTTTCCACAAGAACAGGAAGAAGATGACGGACATATTTTGGTGATTAGGTTCCATCCTTCAACCTGCAGTTACAGAGGAAGGCCAGGCTGTTGTGTATTTAACTTCATCACTGCCAAATTAGGATCTGGAGCTGAGAAGAGCCCAGTTATAGGTGAAGCGAATGATGGCGGGGATTATTTCGCACTGGGACCATGATTAGCTGAGGGCCTCGATGTTCACACTTACTGGTAACATTATGAATAAAACATAAACTGTCAACTAATGGTAATGAGAGACAGCAGTTGAGTTTTACAGAAACACAGCAGGAAGGAAACTCAGAGGGCCAGAGTGGACAAAATAAGCAAGAGAGATGCATAAATTTAAATTATTTCTGAAAACAAATGCATTTAAGCCTTGTAGATATCCATTTAATTCCAATCGGATGGTGCATTTGCTGTTTTCTGTTCTCATATAGTGTGTCTTATATTTAATATCACATTTGCATGCAGCAGATAGTAACTGAGTATATTTACGCAAATAACTTCACTATAGATTTGAGGTACTTGTTTTACTTGAGAATATCAATTTTGTGCTTCTTTTTACTTCTACTTAACTACATTTCATAGGTAAATATTGAACTAATCTGATGGCTGTAGTTACTAGTTATGTTGCAGATTAAAACTTTAAGTTCCACATGAAATAAAATATTGCTTTTGATGAGTATTTTGCCTCAATGGCGTACAGATTTCCATGCTATGACCTTTTAAGTTGAATGTAGGACTTGTAATGGAGGTCTCTATTGTTGCATTAGTAGTTTTTCTTAAAGGACTTAAATATTTTTTCCGCCACTGGAGGAATGTCATTAATCCATCACTTTTTGGCAACTACACACCTTGTGAACTAAATTTTTAATAGCAGAAACAAAACCTCCCAGCAAAGTTGACTATACACTCGCCTCACCCATTCACTGCTGTGTTAGAGTAGCAGCGATTCACGCAGAACGATCCACTGTGGGCTCAGCAATCAATCAACGGGTGTGTCGTGGGCCAGGCAGGATGGAGCCACACTTCAGGCACCACTGATAAATGGAGGTGAGAGGAAACAGCAAATGAATATTAGCGATACGGAGAGAGAAAGAAGCCACTCAGTGTCCTGACCCTGAGGAGGTATAGCGGTCTGACTGCACCATAGCACAACTCATTCTCTCTGTATTCATGGGAAATATGAGCTATGGGCTGCTAGCGTATAGCACTCGATGAAACACAGAGTTGCGGTTTCTCACGCTTTGCTGGTTCCATTAGTTGACCTCATTTTAGACACACACACAAGGCAAATACATAAATTTCATTCTGTTCTGCTACTGTAACATATGGAGCTTAGCAGAGGACATCCCTGAGAACAGGACAGCACAACTCTCTGAGCTGTGAGCCTAGAATGCAATGTTTTCCAACCACTTCACTGTGTTTCACCAGGCTTATCAAGTAAAGCTCCCATGGACTCTCCTTTTATCTCTCTGCTGGGGCTGATGAACTACAAACTGCACTAGCTCTCCATCGACTGTCACATTAGCCTTGGCAGTACATACCTACATCCATCACTGCACACAAGCACATGTAAGACAAACATTAACACACACACACACACACAAATGTAAATACACATGAGGCTCAGCTGATATACACAGCTATTACATTTATGCAGGAAGATGGGGGATACATCCCTATCAATGACACCAAGCATGAATTTTGAATTTAATATCTTTTTCCATCTATCCACTGAGGAGATGCACAACACTCTTCCAGGTTGTCAGAAGGGGAGGTAGAAATGGAAAGAAATGGCCCTGGAACGAGTAAGACTGCAACACAGACTGCAACAGCTCCAAAACTTTACCAGTCCATGTCTTTTGTATTCATGGTTCTTGCACTTTCATGATGACCGCACACTTTGATGCTGGGAAGGTGCTGATTGAGGAAAGTTTGTCTGTGTTTCTCTATGCTTCATGAATTGTGGAAACTGCTGCAGCATGGGATGATCTTTAGCTCTGTGAGGATCCCTCTTCTTGGTTTAGTCTTCTTTCCAGCCTTAATATATTGGTTGCACAGTTTTTTTCCACTTTATGCTACAGAAATGTCCCTTGGACCCAGAGTACAGGCTGCCTCCTGCCATGAATTGGCAGCCATGTTTGCCATTGTTTATCTGTCCCTCTCTTTCTCTCTTTCGTCCCATATACTTCCCATTCCTCCACACGTCTTTGCTTGGCCAATCATCGACAAAAGTACATTTACATCACACAACTGGACAGCATTCACATTGTTTCAAATTTCAAGCGGTGTTTGACCTCACAAGCAACCCTCAAATGCAGCCGCTGCAGCTGACTGTTTTGGCCACCATTACGTCGCATTTTCTGCACGATGAAGCACCCTGAGCACAAATCATAGAGCGACAGCAGAGTTTACAAATCTTAGAAAACAAAACTAGTCTTAAAGGATGTGATATGTGTTAAGGAGCATCTCTGCTTGACTACAAGCCAAAGGTGAAAAAAAGCAGTGATCACCACAGCATCACCATGGATGATCATCAGCCTGTCAAAAACAGGAGGTGAGAGCGATGAGAAACAAGAGGCTGCACTGATACATGCAGAGATATGGTGAACATAGCACACAGATTTGAAATTGAAATAGGTGGGAGGCAAAAGAGAGTGTGAAAGTGAGTGAGAATGAAAAGACATGGATACAGATAGGAGGTGAGAATGAATCAGGGCCAGACAGAGGGCACCAACAAGCAGACAAATCCCTGGACTGGATGGACGGATGTGTGAACAGACTCTGGACAGATGATTAGCAGATGTCACCACACTTTCCTAACCCAGCACTGACATGTTATCTGAATGAGACAATTAAAAGGCCTGTCACACATACCCGTGGGAGGAGGGCTCAGTCTGTCCGGATGCAGAGGGAGAGGATGTCTTTGGAATCATTATGTTCCATTTAAAGGCCTACAGCTCTGCCTGGACTTGATTTGCTTCACATGGGGACATGATAATTTTTAATTTCCATCCTGTTCCAATATGCTCAAATTTTTTATGAGCCTGGAAAATGAAAGATCCAGAACAATTTACCTCAACCTTGCTGTATGTGACAGTAAAAAATCCAATTTGTAATAATATGGATTTGATAATGTGTTTCATTTCTGGAGGCTGGTAGAATGTTTGACCAGGAGGAGGAAGTGTGGCTCCTCATGTTGACCATCAAGGCTAACAGCAGTAATTTCAGGGAAATCATAGCGATCTTTTATATCATCTCCAGAATTACACTCATAACTTATCAAAAGTACATTATACTGAAATCCAGAGGTGAAGCATAATTTGTTAAAGTACACAGATGTTCCATCGTGAATAAAGATCAGCTTACCCAATGGAAGAAGAAATACAGAAATCCCTTACTTAATTAAAAGTATTATTACCCAAATGGAAAAAAATCACCCATCACAAGTAAAATGTGTGCATTCAAAACACACTCAAGTAAATGTACAGTAAATTAGTATTAGTGGTAAAATGTGTTCAAGTAATTTTATTTGTGAAGAATGATCCCTGTCAAGGATAAATTATTAAAACTTTAATGCTTATGGGTTCCATATTAATGCATTAATAATGAAAATCCCAGAGAATCTGAAATACAAGGTTGTTCATACAGCAGTGTGGGAAAACCATGCATCTCCAATGTTGGAGCTCGGAAGGAAATACTAAAATCCTTGAAACTGGAGATGAGCCTTTCATACAAAAATTGGAGATACAAGGTTTAACACCAATGGTTTGATAAACCTTGGGACTCCAGTCTGGGGGTTTCATGTTTGCAAGTCAGTTGAATGATTACAAGTTCCTCTCCATCTACATACATAAATTCTCCATTCACTTTCTCTTCCTAAAATACATGAGATATTATAAAACAAAACAAAAAAATGCATAGTGCCATGTTGATAAAACAAGGCTGAGCTACAAGGTTTTTAATCTGAAAACAGCAATGTTTTATGAAGTACTTTATAAAATATTCATTTAATTTGAATTTAAAGATTTAATCTGCAAAGTAACTGCTAACTAGTCATCCAACAATGTAGTGGAATAACTGCAACATTTCCCTCTGAAACATAGTGGAAGAGACGCATAAAGAGTAGCATAAAATGGATAAAGCAAGTAAAGTACAAGTAATTCTGAACTGTATTTAGGTGAAGTACTTGAGTATATGTGCTGAGATACTTTTCCACCCTGAGGCTACTCTCTCTCGAATCAAGTGAAGTTTTCCGAGATAAAACTGCATCACAGCTACAACTTTAAAGAGATTTTTCCCATTCACAGGGCATATCCACTCCAACACAGAGGGAAAGTGGGGGTGATGGAGGTTTAGATCTCCATAGGATTTATAAGAAGAAAGCCAAGGTTGAGTGTGTGTGTGTGTGTATGGAGAGGACACGTAAACACACAAACACTCATAGAATGTGAGTATGTGCACAGAAAGCATGAGTGAGTACATGAGAAGAATGCATAATATCACTGTTAACTCGAGGAGCAGCTTGTTAATTCCACACACTCCGCCATGATTTAATGAACATGTTTATTGATGAGAGCTCCTTCCTCAGTATAGGACACACATTAGGTAATTGTGATATAAGGACTGGATCTAAGGGGAAGGAAGTATAGTATAGATAGAGGATGGAACATTAACCAATTGTTATGTACATGATATCACCATATCTAATTTTGAATTCATGCCATTTCCAAAATCTTTATTCCAGTGATGTAATTTTTATATGCAAAGAAGGAAAAACAATAGCAATTAGCCTTTTGAAATAGGAATTGATTCTTCATATTTAATCACTGTTCCAGGCTCCTAGTAGTGCTCGGCGGTGCATGGGCTGACCTGCTTTCATTTACAGTTCACTGCTTAGCATGGGAATAGGGATAGGCTAATTGAATTACTGTGTTGCGTAGTGTAACACATCTTAATCAGGTGAGAGCTTCATCATTCAGACCATATATCACCAGGCCCGGCATCTGAACGCTGAAAACACAATTACAACCCACTGCACCAGTCTGGAACATGGGTGTGAAACATGAAAAACATGCTGTATCTTGAATAACTACGCTCTTCTTAGCTGATTGCTTTTAAGATTTCATGTTTCCTGTTCATTTGCAAAGCTAATGCGCTAGTCAGGGTTCAAGAGGTTATTCAGGCCCTCAGTAATCAAGAAAGGCAGCACCCTTCAAGAAAAACAAGGCTTCCATGTTTATAGGATCCTCTGCATATGAATTCTATTTAATACAGATCCCTTAACAATCACAGTCTAATGCTGAGGGACCGTTTGTTAGTGTGCATTATTTATGTCCATGTATATTGTGTCTATACACAGAGCTGGAAAGGAAGTAAATAAGTACATGCAGTAATAAGTATACTGTATGTACATTTTTAAAGTGGTCTTATTATTCAGATTTCCATGATCCAGTTTTCATCCAGGAGTCTATTTTGAAATGTTGAAATGCTTTAACCCTTAAATGCATGAGTCGTTTTCCTTCCATTCGTACATACATACGAATGGAAGGAAAACGACTAACGACGAAACATATGTTTATCGTTAGAGACCCGTAACGCAACACAAATTGAGCTACAAAGTGAAATATTTTTGCTTGTAAACTTTTCAGAAATTTTATGAACAATAACACACCCACAAAAAAAAAACAAAAAAACATTTTTTGCCATATTTTATTTTTACAATGACTTATAGAGCCCGTTATCAAAGCCGGAGCATCACAGCGATGCTGCTCTGCATGAAGCTCTTTCTGTAGCAGTAAGCTAGCCACATAGTTTACAGCATAAACAACCTTCTTCCTCCTAGTTTTAGCATTTGTTCATCATATCCTATGATATATACTACAGCGCCACCTAAGGACCAAAGTTGAAAACACAACTATTACCTGCTGCCTGTATACCAGAAAAAAAAAAAAAAAAAGTGACACTATTACATACCTTGGATCCGTAGCAACCCTATACACTTTTTTAGTGAAAAACATTAGAAAAAAAACAATTATTTTCATCAATTTTGACAACTTGAAACCATAAAACTGTTAAAAACAAAGAGTTTGAGGAATACCAGGGGGCTGAGGGCTTAATTGGAAAAATAAAATGAATGAATTAGAGGTGTGTAATGTGGTCCCGGGTTGCTAAAGACCCATCTTATGCATTCAAGGATTATAGTGCAATAAACACATTGATTCACTACTGTTCTACTTTGCTGCAGCGCTGGTGTGCACACTGTGTGAAAACATGCTATAACGAACTATCAGTTTAAGTTCCTACTCCCTAAAAAACTGCTCTGATCTGATTGGCCAGCTATGTCTGGCAACACCAATGGACTTGTAAACACAGATGCTGGCCAAACACTTTGCTTGGTAGCCTTTTACTTCATGGATTTGTCTAACTCTGTGTGTGTGTGAGTGTGTGTGTGTGTGTGTGTGTGTGTGTGTGTGTGTGTGTGTGTGTGTGTGTGTGTGTGTAGGCAGCTAAACCCACATGTTACATATTGATGGAAACATGTTATGGAAGTAAAGGAATAACAAACATTCCAAAGCAGTCTGGGGGACTGCCCTTATTTTAATATCTCCAATTTTGAGTATTTTCATTGTTAATCTAAGATGTTAATCAATAATTTAAGTGAGTACATTTTACTGCTAATACTGGTTTACTTTTACTTGTAAAGCATGAGCAGTACACGTGTATTCATAAATTAATGTTTCTGTGTGACTTCCTGTCTATGTTGCCATCCAGCATGGGATGCCTGCAGGTTTCCTTGCATCTCTCTTCACGTTCTGAGGAAAGTGCGAGTATCTGGCTAAATTAGATGGATTTCATTCCTGGACACCCTGCTGCTGATCCAGGGGACTCACTGCTGCTGGAACACCATTATTCTGCTTTTATCACCAAACTCTTCACTCACTCCAATTTCTGCCTTTGCTGAAAACAGCCTCTGCTATCTATCTCTGGCTAGATTTAAAATTGCCTGGACTATCAATCTTAGACTGAGGTGTAAATAGTATTCACCATGCAGCTACAATGAGATGGTGAGTAAAATGGTTCTCACTGGCCTATTCAAAATCCCTGACAATAACAAAATACTCGTTGTGTTAGCTGAAATGATGAAAGGAACGGGACCATTCAGTGTTATGCATGAGTAGCCAGGATGCCAGGATGATGCAAAACCTTTGACTTTGGCGAGACTTTAATATGAATATAAAAACTTGTCCTTTATCCTGAATTTCCATGAGAAATGTGAGATGTGTTTGTTAGGGAGGGGTTGTCCCTGGCGATGGACGGCTCCATATGTCCTGTATTTGTTTACCCAGTCATTAGAGGCCTCTCCACTCAGTGTGAGTACAGTGTTGTCCTAGTGGGTGCTGTAATCAATTCCCCCCCCCCCCCCNCCCCCCCCAAATCTCCATCATCATGGGAACAGCAGCCACAGGGGAGAGAGCTGGTCCACAGGAAATTAGGACTGTGACAAGATAAGGCCAGACATTCATCTGATACGGTTCCCTGGCAACCACTAAGAGCAGCAGAGAAGACAAAAAACAGAACAATGTGTGGGAAAAGGTACATACAGAAATGAGTGTAATGGCTACACACTCCAGTGTCAGCTTGCCTGAAAGTATTTACCTATAGAGTGTAAATTGAAGAAGGCTGCAACCATCACCCTTACTTTTCCATAACTCATATACTATATGTCACACTATCTCATGTTTGCCTGAGGTGTGGGCTGTGTGGCTGGCAAGTCTATATTTTAGTATCATTCTTTAAAACAGAGCCAGAAAAATATGTGACTCTCGGCCAAGTTTGCGTTGTGTGTTATGAGTTTCCACATCAGCATGTGGTGATAAAATGTTATTACAGCAGCCGTCCAAGCCGAAAGAGTCAAAACAACAGTCATAAAAAGTTCTGCAGGTACACAGGTCCACAAAATCTATAGTCCAATCTCATGACACCTGGGGATATGGTTAAAAAAAAAAACCTCAAATATCTAATATCCGTTATAAACACATTTAAAGGTTTGTCTTTGTCTTACGGGTCAAAACTTTTGGACCTGGCCCAAAACAGACCCGTGGTTAACCTACCAGATGTATATAAACTAATTCTCAAAAATAGACCCGATCCGAAACGGACGCAAGGACCTGACCTTAAATCAACCAATCCAAAAATACGGTTGAACAGACCCAAACAGAAAGAAAAGCCCAAAATTAGCAACATGATGCGCTGCCAATTAAAAAGCAGCTTTTATTTCAACTTCTCACGTCAGCAAAGAACACCTCCGTGTTTCCTGCACTTCAGTTCAACCTCTTTGTCATGACATGATGAGAGCTGATAGAAGTCTGCTCGATTTCATTTGGGTATAAGACACATACCCAAGACCCATGGCAATATCAAGGGACCCTATCTGATTAGACTAATATAGTGTGGACATAATCTGACTCAGGTAACAGGTCGGGTCTCTGCTACAACCCATGAAGATCTCTACTCTCCATGTGCTCAGCAGGTTGAACATCGTGTAGCAAGTGAGAGAAAGTGTAGACAAACATAGGAAAGCTTTTGACAGTTAATTCAGCATGTCTCTGTGACTGCCGATTTACTTGATTCAGGCTATTGCCCTAATGTGATGAATCCTGCTCATTAAGTCTCTCTGCAGACTAAAATGAATGCAGTGAACCATTTGCAACCACTAATTCACCCAGAAATGTTCCCCGATGGCAGAACAGGAAAACGGTCCCATAATTTTCACAATTTTAATGCTTACGCAAACTCCTGTCTTTGTACTTCACACATCAATTCTCTGTCAGTCACAGGCCAGAACAAAAATACACCAACCTATCAAAAAGACAGTTCAGGTCCTGGTGTGATTCATGCAGGGTGCACGCTCTCCCTGACTGTCTGAGGAGTAATCTCAGTCTGAACACCATCATGCACACACAGAGAGAAAAAGACAATAGAACGTGTATGCCAAGGTGACGCCCATTCCGAACTATAGCACATAAAAAAAATAAAAAATTTTAAAAAATCAAATTTTGTGATGATTTCAATTTAAACACAGTTATCTTTAACTTAATGTGGTGTGTGTGGGCAGACTGTGACAGGCAGGAAGAGGTTCAGTTCCGCTAGAATGTGTGAGAGATCAAATCAAAAGTTTCAATTTAAATACGCAGCCTGATCAACTGAGTGGACTTATGTCAAATTTATTGATCAATAACATATGCGAGGCAGATACATCACTCAGATTTCATACAGCTGAAATTTACCAACAGACTGAAACAGGTCTTAATTTTTTAGTGATGGTGTGTTTTATGAATCACTTCCCCAACATGTAAATAATCAAATACCGCAGTAACACCTCTTTTAAGGCAAAAGCTAAAAGATGCATGACATCCATCCATGCATAACATTGAATGATATTGATACAGCACAGAATCAATCCAGGCATGTATGTAACTCTGTGACTGTAATTTTATGTATAGCATCATTCATATAATGTCACACATTGTTGATGGAACATTCAGCTCTATAAAGGTTTGAGGTCATCACCCACACACACACACACTATGCAGCCTCCATTGCAATGCTTGTAATGTTGTAATGGCACTTTGAAGCCTCCACTGTGATGCTGAACTATCAGTCTCATCTAATCACAGCTTCAGAATTGGAGCTACTTTAATCCTCCTGGTCACCTCCACCATCATTGTGAGGTCAGATCTCATCTCCACAGCACTACTGACATCATTAACCATAACGCACTCTCACACATCATTCATTGATTTATTGCCTGTCTTTCAGATAATTAGGAATAGGTACAGAGCAGAGGAACCTTTTCTAACTCTCTCATAGAGGCTCGTGTGCGATAGAGAACGGCTATTTGTACTGCTGCTTCAACATTTGTTACCTGTTTAATTAAAAGAGAGTCAGTGAGTGCACCCGATGGGATTTTCACTCATGTGGAACTCCTGTGGCCTCTAAATACAACCCAGAGGCTGCCACAAAGCAGTGTGGCAATCTGAGGCTCGGCATTTAATGTGTGTTTGTATTTATCAGAGGTGGCTGACAACCAACAAAAACTAGATCACCACCATGTGTAAAAAAAAAAAAAAAAAAAATGTGCCAGGTGTCATTTTTAATTTGGACAGTACAACAGCACATCCGGCTGAAAGGCAGCAGGATAAATCAATCTGACGGGTGATTTGTCTCATCAGTGGACTTGCTGTGGAAAAGAAAGTGGGCATCTGTTCACGTATGTGGTTTGCTATTAATCTATTTGTGGATGTTTTACATGTGCAGAGATGAGTGAGCAAAATAAGGCATCATTGTGATTATTGAGAAGATATAAATGCTAGAATTAGGGCTTTTTTTTTCTTTTTTTTTTTTAAGACCTGTAATCTGTTTGCTCTAGTCCAAAGCAGGTGCTAAATTGTTCAGTGTTGCATTTACCACTTGGTTCAGTTTGGTTTCACACAGAAATCATCCAACTGAACCAGAATATATCGACAAAAGCCATGTGAGGATGCTCACTTTGCTCATCAGTCAGAACCGTCTGGAGCTAGGAGGAATAAATCAAAACAGGAAGATGTTCAGTCTGTGGGGATACATAACTAACATGAATCAGCAACAGAATTAGGATACTTCCTTAGTTGTAGTCATCATTCATGCCATATAAAAACTAGACTATGGCAACAGAATGGTAAAATGGACTTCAAGACAATGTCTGGAAAATGACATATTGCTTTAGACATCTGCACAGAAAACTGGAGCACATATTAAGCACATACAACCACATGCTAATGTTCAACATGCTAATTAGAAGATGTGTTAGGTAAGCTTAATATGATGCACTCTTTTCACACCACCCATTTGATTTAGGATGGGTGATTAAAAGTGTAGTTAAACGTTAACCACAAGCACCTAGCCCTCTCTGGTACATCATCAGATTGATAGATTGCCCCGTAATTTGTTCATAATTAGTTTGGATCGTTTTCACACCACAATCAAACCTCTCCAGAGTTTGTTTGAAACTAGATCGAGACCACGTCTTCATACCGGTGTTAGTGTGGGTGTTTTGGTGCACTGCCGAGGGTGATTACTGCATTCAGCCATACCAGGGCAGGAAATGAACCCTTGTCTGATTGAACCAGAATACATACCAAAATACATAGGCGTGAAAATACACTTAATCTTAGCGTTACTAGTAAAACACAGAAAATACAGAAAAGTATTTGAGCCATATGATTAAAATATGAATAAGTGGAACTCCATAAATGTACATTCACTCTATCATCAGTATGTTTATGAAAGCAGATAAAAGAGGACAAACACCATCTGACCTTTTAAAAGACCAATCAGAAGTGTTTTTGAAAATGAAACTTATCGGCATCAAACTCTCAGCAGGAGATAGTGGGAAGGGGAAACAAGTACTTAGAGGAAGAACAAGAGAAAATAGATCACAGAACCATCTAAATCAACAAAAGCGTTGACCTTCAGTGCTCCTCTCAGACAACAACTCCTCACAGCTGGAAAGCAATAAGGATTTTGTGGCAAGTGATCTTACAGAATTAGAGCTGCAGAAATAATATTTAAATCTAAATATTTCCTCATTCCATCATAATGACGGCAAGAACATTTAGAGGAGCTGCTGTTGCAATTTAGATAGTGAGTCACACTTCTGCCATCAAGAAATTATGAGCAATGAAAGGGTTTTCAGAAAATTCAACAAAATGCAAAGCATGGTTCAAAATGTGTCATACAACAGTTATTAGGCATGCAGACACAAGTAGTGATGCTTTTGAAAAAACTAAAAAGTTGCACTTGCTGTAAAGCTTTACCTACTCAAAAAGTTATTTTACAGCAAACAATCTAATCAAACACAGCAACAACAGCACTTTTAATTAGTTTTGAAATGTGTTATCCAGCACACATTTGGTGTTGATATCGTTGGTAGTTTACTTACTTGATAAAATCTAAATTTAATTTATCAGATTTGAAGAATGAACTGCAGACTGAATAAACTGTCAAACAAGATGTGGTGGGAGATTCTGCTAATAAGCCCTTTTGAGAGTAGACAGGCAAGTCAAATTTTGTCATTGTGTGGTCCAAGTTTTGTGTTTTTTGTTGTTTGTTTTTTTTTTGTGATTAAATAAGGATCATGACTTTGATGCAGAATAAAGTTCAGTTAGAAACTCTGAGGAACTTTTATTAATATCTGAGATGAGTCAAAAGCATATAGAGCAAAGCACACAAAGCGTCTTCAAAGAACTGAAAGTTACAGAGGAAATGTTTGACAGTCTAACAGAAAGAGGAAACTGCTGCATAAAATAACACCAACTGTGCAGCATAAAGCAACTAGATAGATGAAACGTTCTGTGAGAAAGTAGGAAAATGTACAAGGAAAAGAAAATGTGTTGTGCATGTGTCTTGCAATTTTCTTTCATACTTAAAAAGTAAAAATTATGGGCTTGAAATCTTTGACTATAGAAATTCAACCTACCTATATTCAGATATGTAACTGAAGAATTTATCTTAATGATGAAAAATCAGATTTTTTTTTTTTTTTTTTTTTTTGAGTGTGTGTTTGTCAATTGATTATAATTGAAAATAAAGTCATATTTTATTACTTTTCTTCAGCTTTACCTCAAGGCTAACCCGAGGGTTAAAGCAGAAATATTTAGTCTCTGTTCATGTGGTCCCTATGAGAAAAACTGAACAAAAATTAAGTTCATGGAAAACACACCGGAGGAAATAATTTCTCTCAAAAATCATTGAAGTTTGTAAAACACCTCCTGGATGTTCCACGAGGCTTGGGGAACAATGTTTACTGAACAGAGGAGACAAAAAATAAAGTATTTGGTGGAAATGAAATGATGCCATGTACACAACACCAAATCCTAATCCCAACTGTGGAGGGTGTCACAGTTCTGCATGCCTGGTCCTCAGCTACTCACCTGTCATTTCTGCCTGCCTGGTCTTCAGCTCCTCACCTCAGTTCATCAGCCTGATTCATTTCAGGTTTGGACTAATTGGCACCAATCAGGCATGGATTTAAGCCCCAGTCTCACACTCACCCTTTGCCAGATTGTTCTTAGCTATCCTCGATGCAAGACTCTCCAGCGTTCTTTTGTGGACTGACCTTCTGTTACCGAACCTGCCTGTCTTGGACTATTCTGCTCGTCGCTCCCCTGGTTATCACTTCTGCCTTCTGTCCCCAACTCCGATTCCAGTCTCTGCGTTTGGACTCTTTGTTTGACTGTGTCGGTGTGGGCACTTTGTCCTGCCAGTTTTTCTGCCTGCCTCTGTGTTGGACTGAGAGCTCTATTAAAGAACTTTACTTGTCAGAGTTGTACTGTGTGCTGCATTTGGGTCCAAACCCCATCCATCACAGAGGGAGCATCATGGTTTGGGGCTGCTGTGCTGCTTCAGGGCCTGTAATTATCATTGAGGGGAAGTTAATTGTAAATTGAATCAAGAATGTAAACTCATAATAGAAAATATGGACCTTTTTAAGGTGGCATCACGGTTGTTCTTTTGCCGATATGAAGTGCCTATTTCACTTAACGTGTCAATTTCAGGAAGCAGTATGAAGCTCTTAAATATGACGCTACTCATTACTATGCTGATCCTCGTTATTGCAGATCTGTTATTTCCAAGGCTGAAATGGAACTAATTATTCATGCTTTTATCTCGTCTCAACTGGATTATTGCAATTCCCTTGTTTAACTGTCTTAACAAATCATCCTTAAATCGTTTGCAATCTGTCCAAAACGCTGCTGGACGTCTTTTAACTAATTCTAGGAAGAGATCTGATATTGTTCCAATTTTAAAATCTCTTCATTGGCTCCCTGTCAGTTTTAGAATCAGTTTTACACCTCTTGTTTTAATATTTAAGGCTTTGCATGCTAAGACACCCCAGTATATCTCAGAGCTTTTACAGACCTGCTCTTCTAGTCGGTCCCTCAGGTCGTCAGAACAGAGATTGCTGGTAGTGTCCCGTACATGTTTTAAAATGTGTTTAGATCAGGGCCTTTGGCATAGTAGCACCAAAACTCTGGAATGAACTGCCATCATTCTTTCATTTTATTAATTCAGAGGAGGCTTTTAAGACATTTCTATTCAGACAGGCATTTGGGTAATACCTTATTTGTTTTGCTTGTCTAATTATGTGTCAGAACTTGTACTGTTTCTCACCATATCTACCTGTTTGCATTGTATTTTGCTTTTATTTAATACTTTTTGTGAGAAGCACTTTGTGACTTTGTCAGTGAAAGATTCTCTACAAATAAATTTTAGTTACTTACAACAAAGTGCCGCTAATAGGACAATGATGCACCATTTAACGTAAGGTGTATGAATGAGTTTAAATTATCAAGGCACATATTTAGAGTGATGCTGTGTAATTAGTGATTTTTTTTTTATGAGTTACCCCCCCACATCTCTTTAAAATGATTACTTTTTTTTTTTATTATTTAGCACTTGACTACAAGGGAAACTTCCCAAGGTGAAATCAGTCCTTTTATGAAAGCCGTTCATGCTGCAGCTTGTATTGACTGATTGACTGCAGCTGATTGACAGAAAGCTGTATATGTCGTACTTACATTGCAACAAAGCAGTGTGTATGCATGCACTCTTCACTTTGTACAGGCCTACTTATTTCTCTGCTTGCTCGACCTGTCACACATAGCGTGCTTTCATATACCCCCTGACCTCGCCATTAGTATGTTAAAGTCAGTACAGCGAGGATGTCCACGGGCAGGCAGACAGCCTGTCAGCTCCCATCAGTTCCTGCTCATCTGTGACTCAGCAGCTGGATGTGGATCCAGGGAACAAGAAGAGAGCAGCAGGGAAGAAGGCAAGCTGGATGTGGAATACGGAGTGGGGTCAGCCTCTGTCAGATTCAGTCATCCACAGTCCTGCCTGGGCTTTCCCACAGGCCCGAGATGCATGATGGGACAGCAGTGATGGGGTGACAAAGAGACAGGGAATCATAGGGAAACGGGTTAACGGGGGGACAGATTTAGTGGGAGAGATCAGTCATGTCACCAGGGGTCTCTACTGACTTTTACACGCAAAGTCACTTGTTCAGCACCTTATTCTGCACCACCATCATCATAACACCTTTTGAAGCTACAGTAATGTCTGTGTAAATGTGTGTGTGTGCATTCCTATCGCTCCAGGAAGTGTGATTAAACTCTTTTCATTATCTCTGCCTCCATCTGACAAGGTTTCACTCTGACAGCCAGGGTCCCCTGAGTCACACAGGCGCATGTCGGATTCTCGAAAAAATGAGACAAATGCAATATTTGGCTCAGCATCTATAAATTTAGAGGCCATCAGTAAAAATAAGGTTTTATTGCTGCGTGGTGTGAGAGAATTTGTAGAAATAATCAATACTGATCCTGAACAGCACACCATTTATAACAAATTTAGTGCTAAATCATCATCTCTCTCTCTCTCAGTTCTAAGTTAATATCATGCCTAGCTATTAGTCAGTTTCTCTGGGTTTCAGCTTGTTATTGATTACAGCACTACAAGCTATAAACCTGTGGCACACCTGTGGCAGTTTCATAAAAACCACCAAAATGAAAGTTCTGAAATGCTATTTATAATGACAGCTTCGTGACTGCCAGGTATGGTTGAATTTCTGTCCTTATCTATGCTTCTCTTTCACACTCTGTCTTGTTTTATCTGCCAGCCTGCCAGGAAGTCTGTCAGTGTAGCTTATACATACGGCTATGGCCAGGGATTATACTTGATATGAACAATGATGGCAACCAGATAGTTAGGACAGCTTGTATGTTGCCTGCGAGACGAAACTCAGGATGAAAGAAGGCCTGTAAGGACTTAAGGCTGCTAAAGATGCATTTTTCCATGAGTTCACTGCAACAACTTAAGACCACTAAGATCAGAGTATCTGGATTTTATCAACTAAGAGCAGTTTCTTACCTTATATGGATTATGACAGCTGTTAAAATGAGATTTTGACATTTCCTAGTGGAAATGATTCTTTGGTGCAACAGTACATTAAAACTGCCAAACAACTCATTTGCAAGTACAGAACACACAATCTCATAACTCTCTGATACAACCTGTGGCAAATGTTTATGATTGCAAAGTTGTCATGCACACACGTGACCTTACACTTGATCACACACCAACAAGAACACAAAGCCTACGATATCATCTGAACCGGAGTCAGTATCGAAACCTAACATGCTCACTGTAAATCTGTGCTAACGAGCTTCAGCAGCACTCAGCGCAGTTATAGTTATTGGGCTCAAACATGCAAAATTTCCAGTATTGTCCTTCAACTTTCATCCACGACGGCCCAAATCGAACAGTTTGTAGGAGTGTTAGACAAAAAAAAAAAAAAAAAAAAAAAAGCATGAATATGTAGTATTTTAGGTTCAGAATGATGAATGTATATCAAAAGCAGGTACTGTGAAAGATATGTGAAGGACCTTGCAAACCATATGATACTACTGATATTGTGTAATATTGTCTACCATAACACCTGGCTTATATAAGCTACATTCATGTAGCAATAAGCTCCCTTCTGCACCAATCAGCTGGTCTGAGCAGGGAGTGCATATTTGTCTTTTGCCACGTACAGTTGGTAACACACAAGGTGGATGTGCCCAGTGGTCTCCTCTGTCCTCTTTCCTCCCCCGCTGATTTAATTATTGCAGCACTGCGGATTATTTATGTGGCCTCTCAGGAACAATCTGCACTCAGCAGGGAGATCAAACAAGATACAACACCTACTGAGAATTCTCCAAATCAGTCCTAGGAGTGTTTCTGTGTTTTTGTGGTGTGTGTGTGGCTGCGATGCAATACACTTTTCATATATCACTATGCTCAGGCTGACTGATTCAAATCACACTACCTTAAAGGTTCCACTATTCTTCAAAAGACGTAAGAAGAAACAACAAAAGAAAAGGCTGGTGAACACGTTCTACAACCATGTACTGTGGAGTCCTAAGAAGTGTCTTTTGTCTTTTCTACTTCTGACACCTCACAATGGATGTACAGTGCATTTAAATGGGTTGACCGACAACACAACCAGGACCATGATATTTGGACCACTTACGTCCAGGGAGAGATATCAGAAGTAGAAGAGACATAAGTTTGGCTTCAGGGCCTCACACAAAGAACACTAAAAAAGTCTGAAATAAGGCCCCAGTACACTTCAAAAGAAATGAAAGAACATGTCGGTGATCACGTCCTTAAGGACTGGAGTTCTTTTAATGCCATTCCGTGCCAGTAGGGGGCGTGGTTCAAGGCAGTTGTGAAAGAGTCTAACAATCAATGGAGAGAGGAGTCGCCAGTGGCTGTAGTTTGTTTAAAAAGAAGGCAATGAAGATGAAGAAAGAGGTGATGGATTTGTCCTCTAAATAAGAGTAGGAAGGAGGATGGAGAACTTCCTGTTTTTATTATAACAAAAAAAGATCATCTGTGCTGGAAAAAAGGAGGTAACACAATGTTTTTAGCAAGTAAACAAATGCAAAATTTAATGTAAATGTAGAAAAGAATCCAAAAAAGAGGCTAGAGTGTTAAGTACAGAGGACATGAGTTAGCTAAGTGTCCTCCTCAACATGACATGAGAAGAGCTGGACCGTTGAGCTTTGACACGTCCTCAGCTCTCATATGGAGCATAAAGCAGAGTGGGAATCCTCAGAAGAGGAGAAAACTCCATGTGTGATGCTCATTAAGGCACATCCATCTCATGGCACCAGGCCAAACGAAAGAGAATCTAATATTGACTTTGAAATTCAGCCGCTCTGCTCTGTTAAATCACAGCTCCTCTTATTTTAGCATTAACATCACTGAACGTGCACGTTTTTCATCCACAGATTTGGATGAGGTCATATTCATCCTGCTGAAGAAAAAGAGAGTTCAACTATTTGTTCTTTGATCTTTATAGATTCTTACAGTTTACAGTTATGTGACATGTATATAGAGAGATTTTCATCCAAGTTTCATACACTCTGGGAATCTGAGATTTTTTTAAGACACATCCAGGATGTTTAATGGCCTGAAGAGGAAAGTGACTGCACACGTGATAAAACATGACTTTGTTTCTGGCCACAATTTCACCTTAAAACATGATGAAAGCCTGTCCTTTTTTACAGGTATCTGAATTTAATTCTTCTGCTTATATTTTTGTGTTTCTGGTTCTAAAAAGTATTTCATCTATGCAAAATAGTGGGAACAATTTGTATAAATAACTGTGAATACACAGCAATCATTATCGCTCTCAAACACATTTTCAGGAGTCTTTTTAACGCACATCACTTCTCATATCTTACACATTTATTTGTTGTAGGACTCTTTGTCATTATTGTCATTTAATGTCATTATTTTTGTCTTGCAAAAAAACAAAAAACTCAAATTTTTCAATGTTGATCTGAAGTGCCACAACTGAAGAAATTGTTTTGATTTACTCCAGGGCGACTGGAAATACGTTATTTCTCAAAATGGCAATTAAACATGGAAAGTAAGTTAACAAGCTGCCTTTTATTTCTGTCAAAAAACTGAACAGAAAACAAACACCTGCAACAGGCACGATTTATGATACAGAAATCTAGTCTGACAGTTTATCTAATCTCATAAATCATGAATTATGTATTTATTTAGATGGAAAATTTGATTTGATTTTTGTGGCACAGAGGAAATTTTGATGATTCCTTAGAGCAAGGTGGGTTGCTGTAGCATTAAATAACTCCAAAGGGTGTAAACAAGGTATAAATAAAAAACTGATTGTGTTAGACACAGACAGAAAAGTATAAAAATATGCAATGTAAGAAATATATGAGAAAAGTAAAAGAATGTCGCTGCCACATAAGGCAAGGCAAGTTTATTTATATAACACATTTCATACACAAGGAAATGATTTACTATGCAATATACATAAGAATATATACTTAGCCTAAGGAAGGTCTGACTTCAAATGTGTACTTTCATTATATGAGTTATATGATTGATATACAGTACTTCCTTTATGTGACAATGTAAGTTTTTTTGGAAGCTAATGTTGGCTCATATTTGGAATATACACACACACACATAAATATTGTAAATATTGAACACACATCTATATCTATATATAAATATATATATATTCTTACTCGTACACTTTGATAAGTATATTTATCTTTTTAGCTGTGTAAATATAATTTAAATAGATGTGTACAAAGTTGTTTTTATTCTTTTTTATACTTTATATTTATGCACAAAGGGAGAAGCACCTGTAATTTCATTATATGTTACGTATAATGACAATAAAGCTATTCTATTCTATTCTATACATGCACACACACCACACACAGTGGAGTCCAAAAGTCTGAGACCACTGTGAAAATGCTTCTATTTTGCATTCTTTTTTTAATTTAACACAAGATTTTTCATGACAAATGATAATATCATCTTAACAATTTGAGTGAAAAGTTGAATCTGTGAAAAATGTACATGGATTTCAGAATAGCTTAGTATTTAGTACACCCCACTTTGCTTTAATGACAGCATGCACTTGAGCTGGCATGGACTCCACAAGTTTGTGCAAAAGCTGATGAGCCAAGTTATCCCAGCATGATTTGATAATGTTCCAAAGAGCTTCTTGTGATGTCAGACTTTGATTATTTCCAGATTTACATGGAAAACAGCACGGAGTTGTGATGTGGTCTCAGACTTTTGGACCCCCACTGTATTTATAGACTTACAATTCATACTGAATACCTGTACTAAAAATCTATTTTAATTTCAAGGAAAATTATGTATGTGCCTTTACACACACACACACACACACACACACACACACACACATAATTCACCTAATTTAGGCCCTCTGAAGACATTGATGAAACAGAAAAGCATAGGCTACTTGTTTCATAACGACATACATTGAATTCACATAATTAAACTGCAGATTTGGCCTCATGTGGTTAATCAACCAGTCAGCAAAGCCAATTCCACCACAGAGCTGGCAAATTGGATTGAGTTTTGTTGGGTGGTGGACCTCAGAAAAGATTTCACATCATTGCTTTGCTGCCCACAGAAGAAGCACGACAACGCAGAATGAAGGAGATCTCGTTAATGTGAAATCAAGTGCGGAGCCTGAAATCAGCATCAATTTGATCCTTTTAGATTCAGCGATCTGGACCTTTGGTTGATTGTCTGACCCATTCATGCTGCCAACCGCCTGCATGGAGATTATCCATGCATAGCGTGATGGGATTGGAAAAGGTCAACAACTCTGATTAGTTTTTCACACTTCTATGCCAATGCACCTGCCACTGAGGAGGCTGGACATATTAGTCTAAACACAGAGACCTGCAGCCAGTGTCCTGCTGCTGCTTCACATCTTTTGTAGGAGCAGAGAGTGTTTCTCTGTTTGCAGTAAGGCTGAATGTCAGATCTGACGTAAATGACTGGTAAGGGGATAAAAGGGTTAAAGGACCATACCACCCATTTTGCATTGGTTGCATTGATTTAATTCATTCTGGTACACTATTAAAATCAACTTCTTGATACTTGAAATGTTCTTGGGATAGGTAATCCATTATCATGAACAGCACGTATATTCAGGTTTTTTCGAAGTTTCATAATTTTAGCTTTTAAGCACAATAAAAAACATGGAGTGAACCAGGAAATATACAGTAGTCCCAAAAAGACCTGCATTTATCAAAAAATTTAAACAACCGTGACCTCATAATTTTGCATAACTATTAGCAGGCGAAACATAGATTTTTAAGGTGGGTGTATCGCTTGAATATTTGACTTTGAAAGATTTTGAGATTTTGCAAAATATCAGGAAAGCTGAAATACGGTTTTATCCTTTGGGAAATGATTGTCAGTAACCTTACTGTATGAAAATTTAATATTTTTGGCTCAAACATGCAAAATGGATTTTATGGTCCTTTAAACGTGAGTAAGAAAGTTAAGGTTTTATTCTCTGTCTTTAAAATATGAAATCAAAGAGAAATCTTGGCTCAAGCTGCAATCAGCTGTTCAATTTTTAGGTATGTTTCCTCTGAAAGCACCATCCTCTATAGAACTGCTCTCTATCTCTGACGAGTGAAGCTTTTCTTCAGTAAGTCAGCCAGCACAGAAGCCAGACATCAATACTTGATCAGAGTCCAAGACAGCCTGCAGCTACTCAGCTCCACCAGCTGGTCAGAGCAGCTTCACAACCCAGAGGAAGAGGAGACGGCAGGATGGAAAGAGCGGAACGGGCGCCACACGTGGGCTCATATGGGTCCGGTGTGTCCAGAGAGAGCCAGCAGGAANGCGGAACGGGCGCCACACGTGGGCTCATATGGGTCCGGTGTGTCCAGAGAGAGCCAGCAGGAAGAGCTGGGTAGGCGCTCTGAGCCTCAGGTGTGAGGAACACACCAGGGATCGTCTCAAAATATCCCCAACACAAATGCAAAAAATAAACGCACAGCTGAGGGATGTGCCTGAGTGTTACACTTGTTTATCAAGAATATGTTGTTTGTTTACTGAGTCCCATGGGTTCTTAAATGTGTTAGGTCCCTTGTGAGACAATATGAGACCACCCAGCACCTTCATCAGAAACGCGTCGCCTCCATTTTCCTGCCACAGAGCAAAGCCACAGCTCATCTCTGAGGAGACTTTCAGACTCGTCATATCCTCTCATTGGCTTCAGGCAGCAGAAAGAGGAAACCGAGGATGGATTTTTAATTCTCATGCTAATAACAATAAAGTTGATTTAAATATTATATCATGAATAGATTTCCTCTTCATCCATCAATGACAAGATAAAGAAATAGCGTTCTAAAATCAGTGATAAGACTCGGGCCAAGCATGTTGATTATTCAGTTACAGCAATGATCAGTTTTCATTTGGGAGTCATACAGCTTGACAACCACCGATTCTAGCAGAACAACAGCAGCTTCAGTTTGAAGCTTGGTTGCTGAAATGCTTTGAAAAGTGCAAAAATAAAATTAACTCTCTTGGTTGAGAGAGAGTTAATTTTAAGCCAATTTTAAATAAATTGGGATGGATGGTTTTAAATAAAAGGATGCAGTCTATGGATATCATCAAACAGAAAGGTTTAGAGCGTAAAGCAGAGAGATAAAAGCCACCAGTGCCTTGCTGCTTCATACACAACTTTTATTGAAGCTGATATTTATATATATGAAAATATATGTAGTTTGCAAATCTCCATGGAATAATAACCATCGCTGAAGGGAGTGACATTGTTTGTTTGTGAAAGTAAAACACATCTAACTGGATTGTTGCATATACTGAGCCGTTTCTGTGACTGCCGTTTCTGTAACTGCTGTGTGTGTGTGTGTGTGTGTGTGTGTGTGTGTGTGTGTGTGTGTGTGTGTGAGAAGATGCAGTTTTTCAAAACCTGGCTCAGATAATTGCTGTGAAATTCAAAATAGCGCACTGATGCTTGTTTGTGCTGCCAACTTAGTGTTCTCTGATTGTCGTAGTCATTTTGTATGAAACATTAGCAACCCTGTCCTGCCTAACTACGGTATCAACATCTCTACGGAGAGTCATTTACACAACATCATCCCTCCTGGCCTGGGGAGCCGTGTCAGCAACCATCAGTACAATTGTTTAGAAGGATTCAGATCATCATAATATTTATAGTTCACCAGTCACCAGTATGCACATGTCCAACTCCAATTAGTCCCACCTTGCAGTAAATTTCTTATAAACAGCATCCCAATTTAAATGTGTGAGTGAGCGACTTGGTGGAGCTTGATGATATTTGTGCAGCAAACAGCCAAATGTGCAATTAGCAAAGGATTTATACTGAATACAGATCTGATAAGTTGACTTGGGACTGAGCTTTAAAGGACCATACCAGCCATTTTGCATGTTTGAATCTAATATACTAAATTTTCATACATGTAACGTTACTGACAATCATTTCCTAAAGCAAATTACTGGAATGGTGAATTAAAAAGAATTCTCCTACCTTCCAGACCGCCACTGGTTTCAGTTCACTCTAGTACGCTATTAAAATCAACTTGTTGATACTTGAAATGTTCTTGGGATAGGTAATCCATCATCATGAACAACATGTGTATTCAGGTTTTTTTTTTGAAGTTACATAATTTTAATGTTTAAGCGCAATAAAAAGTGTGGAGTGATCTGAAAATGCTTCCTAGTGGTGCATTCAAGTGCATCAAAATCAGCCTTCTCCAGGGTCAGATGGGGATCCTAATTTTTACTGGGACTTTAAGGTGTCGGGGGTTATAGGATGGCCAGACGAAAATGCCACTGATGCCAGAGGTAGGACAAATAAGTCCATAATTGTTTGCTGTTTCTCCACGCCAAGAAAATTATGACAGAAAAATATGTTTACTTAGTTTAAGTTAATTTTAATTAATATTGTGCAGTGCAAAGGTCACCAGCCAGGCCACCAATGGCTGTGGCCCACTGGGAAAAGTCCCGCCTCTTCTGATAGCCAATCCCACCCTGGCCTTCTCCCAGCACTTAGCATTTTATCTCTTTACTCTAGCACTTTTTATCTATGATGTGACTAATTGTTTTTTGAATGTGCTTATGTATTAGTGTTCACATTTTGTGATGTCCAGTGTCTGTTGTTTGTTAGCATTTTTATTTTTTTGCAAGTCATAGAAAAATTTCCACCTTTTGGTTACAAAGGTGGAGAATAAAATTGATTTGATTTGATTTGTTTGTATTTAGTGATCAGAAAAATAGAAACTCTAATACAATCTAATGAAATCCAGTGCAACCGTGTTGCAATCATTCTAGCTTTGTGGAGCTTGAAATGCTCAGTTTTTGTTGCCAGGTGATGATTGATAGATGGTGTTATTGATGGTGTTGCATTCGACTGTGTAATATTAAAATGTGTTTCCAACATTTTGCCCCTCTCTTGCGTGTTAATATACTGTAGGTTTACAAAATATTAGAAATATTTCACTGTACAGTATGAACTCAATATCAACTCAATACAACAGAGTTGAGCATCAACACTGCATAGGTATTTCTACTTTCTCTTTTGACACACATGCTCAGTTTTGTTTTGTTTTGTTTTTTTTACTAAATAACAGCATAGCAGTGAACTTTCCTAGTGAGGAAGATGCTTCCCACAGGATTTCCACTTTGACGCTGGGCTGCACCTGCAAGCTGAGCACAGAGGCTCATGGGATGTGGAGAAGTTTTTCTCACATCTCTCAGGGGTCTGTCACAAGAAGTAGCAATGAGGATACACTCCAGAGAGGGAATCATGAATGAGAGCAAAAAAAGTGTATTAGGCATTAATGTTAATGCATCAACAGAGGTTAGACCTTGTATATACTGTCAAAGAGGAGAGAAAAGACAGACATGAGAGTGATGCAAAAGGAGAAACTGTGATATTGCTGAAGATGTGGAGGAGCTATTGTATGACCTAATGGTCACTCTGACCATTAGGTCATAAAGACCAAGAAAACTAAGCTTATAGTGTTTATGAGGACAAATGATGAAATGCCCTCTTGTCCTCCTTGAAAAGACGTAACATGAAACAATGAAAGAACAGGCGAACACGTCTTAGAACCATATGCACAAATATAGTTCTTTTCATGCCATTCCATGGTCACAGGCTGAAACTGGTTTTATACAAATGGATGCTACCAGGCCAGCTCTTTGCAAACTTTTGGGGCTTGATTGTCTCTAGTCTCGCCCCTGATTTTTTTCTTGGCTTTTGAGAACTTATTGCGAATATTTCTCCATATGACTTTGCAGAGACCTGAATCGTAGACCCTCACTTTTACACAGATTTCTAGTCAAGAATTAGCTCATTTCGAAGTTTTTGTTCTTGAAATTTTGTAGATATCTGTTATAAAGGTGCAGATATCCACATACGGGGTAGGCAACTCTACTCTGAAATATGTCCATATTTTTCTGACAATGCTACTGGTTACTGATTTAACTATTTTATGGCAAATGTATATGACACAGCATAACACTGTAGCTTTGTGGTCAATAATATGACTAATAAAACACATCTCAAAACTCTTTCATACACACTGAAATGCAGACACACACAGGAAGCTCCTGTCAAAGTGACATAAGTGGAGCTCCTCTCTGCTTTGCTGGGTGCTGTGCACCCGAGTCTCCCGCCTGGATGCTCTGATGGAAGCTGCAGCACAACCAGATTGCCCATCTCTCTGGGGACAGCACAGCTCAGGAGTGAGTGAGTGGGTCTAATCTGCCATCCATTACCACTCTGCCCACCTGTGGACAAAGTCTGACAATGCCACTCACATGGTTGCAAGCTCTTGCCCACAGATGGAAAAATCCATTGTTTTTCTGCAATCTTCCTGTCATATTTGCATTACAGCCCTTTAAACAACAAATAAACTGTTAATCTAGATCTATTACTGGTGATCCAAGCTTTAGGAATGTGAGATGGGTAGAGATTATCAGACCTTGTGGAGATTAAAAAAAAATCAACCAAAGCAGTATGTGGTTTAAGTCATTTCTCGGGTCGCGGCTGTAATATGATGGCCAGTCTGAGTCTTCAGTTGTGTGTCACGACTTAGTAACAACAAAATGCTTAGCAACAAAAAGCATCACATGAGGGCTGAAAGTCTCTGTTGAGCAGAATCTGAAGCAGAGAGATGACGAGCCCAAGGACGACTGGGAGGCCTGCGTGCTTTTCTCTTTGTGTTTATGTGGCATCTCACTCATTACTGTAGCGAGCATGAGTCACCATGAATAGCTCTTGTCACTGTGAAGTCGTGCAACATTATGCATTTATTATCTACTAAACGTGTCTGGATGTGGTTTCTAATGATAAACTGGGGAAGAGGGAGGTTGTTGTTACATATTGGTTTTTCAAAGTTGAATCATAACATAGCAATAAAGTCATTATTTTAAAAAAAATCAGCCATCCCAGAGATCTTGATATAGCATAACACACAGAGAGATCATGTATAATGAATTGGGATGCACACCGAACATGTATCTGTGTGTATTTCTGTCTCTCTCTGACTCTACACAGCGTAACAGATGGAAACTACAGTTGATGTGTGTCAGGAGCCTGATAAATGATATAAATAAATGATAAATGACATGAGAGTGTGTGTACATGTAAATGATATCAAAAGTCGCATGCAGGTAAACGTCTGGATTAGTGCCTTCCCTCTGAGAAACCGCTGCAGCCTGAAGTTCTCCTCGCCGGCCTGTCTGTCACTAACTGTTACCTTCACTGTCTTTCTCAACTCCAAGTCACACTGAATGTACCAACCGTCACTTCCTGTTTACCTTCTACTGAGGCAGCAACCTCATTTCCATAACAGGAAATAAATTCATTGAATGCATACAGTACATCTGTTATCTAATTCAATTTATGGTAAATAAAGGAGTGTTCACAGGAATCAGTTCCTTTGATGAATTATATTCAGCTTGTAGTGTTTCATTTCACAAGGACAGTGCTGTTCCATATCATCTGCCCATCCAAGATGATGAATAAATGAATATTATTAGTAAACAGCACCGTTTTAGGACCCAGGTGTGGAAGATGGACAAAGCCATGAGCTAGAGCCAAGCTATGGTCACAAAGGCTCTGAATGCATCAGAGGAAAAACAGCCTTGATTATATGCAACACCAATTTCTTTTCCAAAAGTATTTAATTAGATTTTGCCTGGTCCTAAAATATTTTTGTGCACTGTTGTGTAGAAGATAATCTGTATCAACCAAATGTCTGACTTTATTAGTTAAAACAATTATTCATAAACTGTCTCAGATTTATATAAATATATAAGGAAGTTTTTCGTGTTAGCTATCGAGGAGTCAGAAATTTATCACTTTGAGAAAGTATATGCAGCTGAAATTGTGTTTATTTCCAGCAGATGGATCATATTTAACATGTATGAGTGGGGTCAACCTCTCAAACCTGGATTTATTTTTAATAAGCTGTGGAGATCTAAGTTCCACAATGATTATCATTATGATCATTTTTGTCATCTGTTTTATCTGTAACTAGAAGAACAAAGAGTTTTGAAATAGTTAATTCAAATTCATTGTATGTTGTGAAGTATACTAGTAATCTAGCAATGTTTCTTTGAAATAAACACTGAATATCAACAGTTTAATAAATATCTGATGTAAAACTTCAACACTTCACACCCTAGCAGTGAACATATTTTCTTTCTTGCAACTCCGTGTTGTTACAATTAAATTAAGTAACTTCGATTTAAAAAAAAAAAAAAAAAAAATCTAATAGACATTTTGTTTGCTGTGTTCACTGTGAAGAATTACATATCTCAATCACGTTTCATGTCTCAACAAGTTGATTTTTATAGCTTACTGGAATGAACTGAAATCAATGGCAGTTTGGAAGGTAGGAAAAACAATTCTAATATTTACTGTTCCTGTACGAAGTTTTGAAAAATAGTTGGCAGTAATGTAATGTGCAATGCGTTGTATTTATTGGGCTCAAACGTGCAAAATCGCCAATATGATCCTTTAATCTTGTAAGCTGCTATAAAGTTGCAGCGGGCTAAGAAACATCAGCATTGATAGTTTGGTCTGATAAATCCTGGTTTAATAGTGTACCACAATGAACTGAAACCAGTGGCGGTCTGAAAGGTAGGGAAAAAAATTAATTCACTGTTCCAGTAGTATGCTTTGGGAAATGATTATCAGTAACATAACGTGTATGAAAATTGAATATATTAGGCTCAAACATGCANGCTTTGGGAAATGATTATCAGTAACATAACGTGTATGAAAATTGAATATATTAGGCTCAAACATGCATGGTCCTTTAACTGTATGGTCCTTTAACTGTATTTTCATAATATTTGACTCAAGCTGAAATGGTTTGACAGACTTTGAATCAGCATTATACACACTCCATGAATACTGTGATCAAGCTTTAATGCCAGAGCACAATAAAGACAGTCCATCTACTCATGTCCATCATGTACTGTGAAGTGGAACAGTACTTTCACCAAGATAATAAAGAACTCCCAGCCACAATGAAACTATCAATCAGGAATAATTTGAGGAATATCCAAATGCAAAGACATTGATGTCCTGGTCACCAGCATCCTCTGATACAAATCCTACCGAATATTTTAAAGGTGTGTTTAAGGGAAACATCCATAGAAAAGAGTATCTGGTATACACTCAATCAGTAATATGTGTGTAAAGAACAACCAGATACCATCAGTCACCAAAAAAAGCATTTTTTTTCTGTCAACAGGGTACCTATTTTGTTGTTTTCTGCAGGCTGCAGTAGATATGGGCTGATGTAATAAGTAAAGATGGTTTGCAGCAGGATACTATCTCATCTACGTCTGGCTGTCTCAAGCTGTTAGGTACTGCAGAAAAGATTTGCTTTCAGTTGTGTGGAAACTGTTGAGCACTCAGGGGATGAGAGGAAGGAGTCTTTTAATTATCATGGCTGAGCAGGCAGCACAAACAACACAGTCTCCATGCAGAACACAACGCACTCCATCTTCCTGCCTCTGTGGGCATCTTTCTAAAATATTACACCGTATACTTAGAGGAACTGCCAACACACACTCACCTGTTAACACAAACAGCCGAGGCTCTGTGGCAGCAGGCTGATTGGAAATTTGATGCATGGCGGCACCATTAGAGCGTTCAGGTACATTTAACTGTCATGGGTCTGTAAAAGCCTGTAGCATAGTGCTTTCTCACTTCCCTCCCTTTATCTTTCAAAAAGGATGATTTTTAAATTATCCTTAATGGTAACACCTACAGTATTTGCTTTGCAATTAATGTGACACCACAGGCAACCAATTCTAGTAATTTAGGCGTTCTGGACCAGAGAGTCCTGCAGCATATGGTAATTAAGCTACAGCTTCCAAACAAGCTACTGTCACATACAGAGCGATGACAAACTGAAGATATAATGTCACATGATTCCACAAAACCTGACTTTCTTCTTCTTTCTTCTTTTCCTTTCGGCTTTCCCTTCAGGGGTCACCACAGCGAATCATCTGCCT
>VXCM01004614.1:0-41545 GCA_014773175.1 Lucifuga dentata | reverse complement strand
AATGAGATCAGCAGGTAGAAATCGAAGAGATGAAACAATCATTTAGAGGTTGAGGTTTGGACACACAGGATTGAATGTTTCACTTTTTAAAATAGGAAAACATAACTCAGGAAGATGTAGTTATTGCAATGTAGATGAAACAATAGAACATGTAATGACAGAATGTCCACAGTATACAGAGGAGAGAAGGGAGCTGATGAACAGTCTAAAAGAGAGAAAGGTAAAATTTAATCTGAAAGATATGTTACAACAAAGCTCAGGGGCTTTATGTTATTCTATTTTGTTTCATTATTTAAGGAGAACAGGGTTAAGTGTTAGAATATGAGATTATTATTGTGTTTTTATTTTTATTTATTTATTTATTTATTTATTTTATTTTTTTTTTTTGTTTTGTTTTGTTAAAGAAATAATTGAATCCAGATCCACACTCCTCACCAGTTGGTGGCGGTAATGCACTAATTTGTTGTTTGCCAACCGCCATATAATTTTAAAGAAGAGGAAGAAGAAGAAGAATCCCCACCAATCAGAGCTCACGGCTCACAATTCGAACGTCCAACTTACAGAGGGCAAGAAGTCGTGAAAAAAACAGGTTAATTTGCTGCGTAACGACGTTATAAACATGTTTTGTTGAAATTATAGTTTACAGACCAAACGGCTTTGCTGCATACACATGCTGGTAGGTCATGTTTTTACGTTAACGTTAGACTGCGGCTATTTAAGTTACCGGAAACTGCTAGCTTGTCAACTAGCGGTTAACTAACCAGCATGCTAACGTAGCTAGCATGATGACGTTATTTTAGCCATATGTTTGCTAACGATTGCTTTGATCAACGGGATAACGTTACCACTTTGCAAACTTTCCAATAATATTAAACCTAAAGACCATGGTGAGGGAACGAGTCCAGAAGAAGTCCTTCCAGCAGAGTCTGGATGACATCAAGGAAAGGATGAAGGAAAAGAGACACAAACGGCTGGCCAGCGCCTCAGCACCAAAAGGACGGTCTCGAATAAACAACAAACACAGCGGTGAGGAAATGATATTTTAGATGATTAATGATTATTATTATTATTATTATTATTAGATGATTATTTATTATATTACGACATATTGACAAGAAACACAAAGCAAATTCGGAAAATGTCGAAATATGGACAGAAGTAACAGAAAAACTTAAGGTTCTTGTGTGTTTACACTTGTACATATCAGTCTGTACTTACGTTGTTTCTGTATACAGCACAAGTAGCTTATACTGGATCCTCTGAGGGAAGTGGATTAGATGGGATCACATACTGTGGATCTATTATTGTACTTTTTCCCCATGTGTTTCCTGTATTATGTGTTTTTAAAAAGTTTCAGAAACAGATCATATCAAAGACTGAAAATTTGCCCTTTCTTCCAGGGAGTGTCAGTAACCATACCATCCTGGTGGGTGTCCAACAGAACAACAAGGCTCTGGCTATAGCTCTGCAAGCAGAGAAAGAAAAGGTGAGGCAGGCCAATGCAATGATGCTGCAGCTGAAGAGGGAGCAACAGGCCCTGTTTCTTCACCTGCTATTGCTCAAGAGGAAACTAAAAAACCAGGAAGCTTTGGCAGAGGTGAGGCTGGGGGAATCAGAATTTGTTTGGGTAGTAAAAATACAATAATAATAAGTATGGTAGTGATTTCCTTCGTAATTGACTGTGTGAGGGACGACTCACTGAAGAAAACCAGAAAATTTTTAGGTGGATTTCAATTAGTTAAAATGGTGCAAAAAAAAAGTTAATGTAAGTTGGATTTCTGCTGCAGCTTGGACTACAGGCCTATAACCTATAGGTCATGTTTCTGCTCCTCATGCACAGCCACTGAGGGAGAAATACTGCATGTCTTTGTAAAGCTAAAATCTAATTTTCTTCTGTGGTGTTGATCCAGAGTGAATCTTCAAAGACCCTTGTTGAACCCCAAAACCACATGGATTCACCAAGGTAATTAATAAAATAAAATCTCACTTTAAAATAATTTATGTTCATGTTCACCTTTTCATATCAGTATCTGTTGCCTTTCATTTTACAGGAGAATTCAGATAAGCCAAAACTCAGAGAAACCAATTATTCATGAAGTCTCAGCCACTTGTACAGGTAAATAGACACTGTAATATTTATTTAACACAGCTGATGTGTATCTGCTTCATAAAACACATGGTTATCTTACATTGCTGATTTTGCCTTTTCTTCATAGACCCTCAGTCCCCTGAAAAGTTAGGGCAACCTGAAGTTGACCTACAGGTTACCTTACCGCCTACAGTGGGTGTGAGGCGTCGGTATATAGACAGAAGCAGCAGGAAGAGGTCTGAGTGTGTGCAAGAACAGAGATCATTAAGTGAGGATGATCCCTTTGTCCGTCTGGAAGCAGAAGGTGTCCCGGGAGGCTTGGAGTCTTTACCGGCAAGTCCTATTCACAGTGACAGTGGAAACCAGAATCAAGCACGGCAAGAAGAAGAACCAGAATCAGCAGATCCTGCTGGCTCTGAGGAGTTTCACCACTCCACCCCAGAGCCAGCACTGCCCCAAACCACCAACCAGGAGCCAACTTACAGAAAACAAGCCCAGCAACAGCCTCGAACCAAACCAGAAGCGTCTGTGAGGGGTTGTAAACCAGAGCGTGCTCCCTTAAAGAAACCTTGGGAGAATCCCAAACCCAGAGCCCGTTCCAAGAGTCGAGATCGGTCAGCCACAAGAGCTAAAACAGCACCTCCACCACAGGGAAACAAGCTCAGCACCTCTCTGGGACTTAATGACACGTTTGACTTTGAGTGTGAGGAGGCGGTGCACCTCACACCCTTCAGGGCCAAGGCTGAGAGCAATCAGGAATCCACTCCTGTTTGTGAAGGCATGTCACAAAGAGCACACGCTTCGACAAAGGCTCAGACACAGTCTCTATCTAAAGAGAATGAATCCAGCTCGTCATCATCGCCCTCTGAATCGGAGGACAGCCTTTACATTCCACAGAGAGTCCGGAGAAGGCAAAGTTCCCCGAACAGGAACAAGATGGTCACCACACGTAGAGGTCGTTCCTCTACAGTCATCAAACAGAAAGAAAATATCCCTCTGCAGCAAAAGATTCCTAGTGAGTAATTTTGCTATTTTACATCCAATGAATTTTGAATGAATTGAAAATATACAAAGATTACCTGCCATCTTCAGTTTCAGTTTTCATAGTTATTGTCATCATAAATTGTTATATTCAAACCATTTGTTGTGTGTCTGTAGTCTTTACAGACAAGGAGTCGAGCCCTAAAGGTCCAGAGTGTGAAACAGAAGCACATCAGCAGCAGCTTGATTGTATCTTTTCTAACAGTCCTGATCCAGTGAGTTTGGGACAGGAAAAGCATCAAGGTGTGTAAATACCCAGAAAGACACTGAAACGGGTTTCTTCTGACTGTGTCAGAGTGATCAGTTGCTATAAATCAACAATGAAAACTCTGCTAAGGAGATGTTGGTCTTGCTATCTTCTTACAGGCTGCCAGGTTCTCTGTAATTGCTATAAACCAGATATGAGTTCATTGTTTAGACATTGTTGAATGGTGAGCTTTTGAGGCTTGAGCCTCTATAATGTTGCTGGCATTATATAAATAGAAAAGTTCTCGCATGTTCTTTTCTGTGTACAAACATTTCAGAACCTCACAGAGAGGAAATTCAGAGGGATTGTTTGCTCTCCATTGGCCCTCGGGTTGAATCTGAAATGATGATGATAGATGACGTCCTGTCCAGCTTTGGAGAGTCCACCAATGAAGCATCTCTTAATTTATCAACACCTCAGAGGATTAAAACATGCAAGAAGCGTAAGGCTTTATATTATTCTCTTCCCAAAACCTTTTGTCTAAATGAAATGTCTCTGTCACTTCAAGAATATCATCATCTTAATGCTAAGAGGTGGTTGACACCAAGATAAGTGAGCTTTTGGGGGCTTTTATCAGATCAGGCTCATTGTTGTATTTTCACGCCTCCATTCCTTGATTTTACTGCACTGTTGTTTTTCTTCACTGGTGGCCACAAAAGGTTTTAATGGGAGTGCCTGTTTTGTTGCTATTGGATCACATCTTACTTCACGTTTCCACAGGTGGGCTTGGTGTAAGGACAGCAGGGCGGGGCTTGAGTCTGTGTGATGTGACCAATCTGTCCCCTGCAGCATATCGCAAGTTCTCCCGTGGGGGGTCACGACCCTCTGAAGCTCAATGCTCCACCCCTGTTCCTGCCCGCAAACGCCGCTGCACCATGTCGGTGGACTACAAGGAACCGTCTTTAAATGCGTGAGTTCACAAATCAAAGCTGCTGAAACTGTAAATGTATCAAGATACGATCACGATTTTTGCACCTATGTAAGAACTCAGTTTGCTGAGGGATGAATTATGTTCTCTTCACGACAGGAAACTTCGGCGAGGAGACAAGTTCACAGACTTGCAGTTCCTCCGCTCTCCCATTTTCAAACAGAAGTCTGACAGAAAGTCCATGAAGGAATCAAGGAAGTCCATGCAACCATTTGACAAATACAATGAATCATTTGTCGGGTGTCGCTGACATCAGCTACTTCGTTCACTCTGAACTGTGTTGAATGGCATCAGTTTTGATATGAATAAGTATTGACAAGTGATCCTTTTATTTTTAACTGAAAAGCTTGTAATTCTTTATGTGATGAAGAGCAACTGAAATCAGTGTTAGCTCGGCGTTAATCATTATTATAGAAACTTTTTCCCAATGTTTTGTCAACCCTTTCATTTTACTTCTATCTCTTGATTATCGATGTCATCATCTTATCAACTGCTGTATGCTTTTATTATGAGGTCCTAACTATGAGTATGTTATTGTTATGTTATAACAATTGTATCTTTCCTTAGTTTCAGCTGTTAGGATGTAAGAATAAACTTTTCACTAAAGCTCCTTACAAGGTTGTAGTAGTGGCTGTTGCAGTCCTGATTATTTTCCCTTTAATCTTTGGTTTGAACTACAAGCAGAGGTAAATCTTGAATACCTGTACTATATTTAGAGGGTCTAGAGAAGAAGAAGATTTAGAGGGTGGGGAAAATACTGTATTTAGGTATTCTGGAATACAGTGTTTGAACATTTTTTTAATATGGTTCTTGTAGACTTGGTCAAGATAATTATTCTAATGGTAATGTTATTTTCATGGTTACTAAGGGACTTTAAAGGCTCTTATAGGACACATCAGACGAAACATGAATAATTAGCATTAGGAAACAATTTTACACCTTTTTGTTGCCATTGAAAATTAAAGACACAATTAGGTTTCACCTCTGTTTTATTCAGTCTATAAAATAGGCTAATACTATGTCATTAAAACCAGCTGTACAAAGCATGAAATAACTTTCCAGACACAAAAATCTTATTTTTTTCCCTAAAGTTTGAAAAGTACAAACATCTTTTTACAAAACAGCAAAACTACATAGTATTGCACAATCATTTTTCATTTATCTCCAAAGTATAAAGTTATCAATCTCCATCTGCAGGACAAAAATAAGAATAAATTAAGACCTTTTCTTGAGCATAATTCTTTTAAATTACAGTACATAAATAAGAATAAACTCTAGATAATTAAATTAGTCAACAGCGAGAGTTTGTCTAAACATGTTTTGATGAAAAGAAGATGCTCTTATTTCTAATACTTGAAAAAATAAAAGTGCATTTTGATAGTCAAACTGCCCTATGCGGCTATTTCAAAACAATTCTTTTTTTTACGTTCTGAAACAAAAAATATATGTTATATATACGTTTAAAATATACATAGTGTAAGTGCTTTGCTTAAAATCTGTACAAATTTAAAATTTATTTTCTTCTTTTGGCAGGACGAACTCATCACATCACAGACGAACTTTGACCTCATCAACACCACGCATGCTCACAGGCTGTTCAGCACAGTTATATAGACAGGAAGCCTGATCTCAGTCATGTTCCTCACAGGTAAGATTTGTATCATGACTCCTTATCAATGTGGTTACTGTTTACGGCATCTCAACCTGAGTCAACTAAGGGAGGGAGCTTACAAAAGAGGCTCAGAAAAGGCAGGGGATGAAAGAATATAAAGAAAGAAGAGAAGAGACGAAGAATGAGTAAGATGTATAAAGCTCCTTAGATATGAGACCCTGTATACATGATGGAAAAGACCATGATTCTATTGCCTAAAAGCAGCAATCTCACAAGGTCTTCAAAAGGTCTTTTTCATGTGGTCTTTCAGTGTCTAACCTCCCTCCCATAAACATTCTGAAAGACTGATGATCTGAGACCCGTTTCCATCTTCATCGTTAGGTTGTGTGTTTCTAAAACCAGAGCGCACTAGTATCAGTGGTCCTTTTCTCAGTGTGTCCATCATAACCCACATTCTAACCTTAAACGTTTATAGTCTGAGGAACAATCTCATTCTTTGTTAAAGATTCAGGAACTTCTTCTCATCTACTTCTCGATGAGGCCTGCTTCTTTGATCTTGGTGTAGAAGAATTTCTCCAGTAAGTTGGCACACTTGTAGTACTCGCTCTCAGGAGGGTTGTATTCGCGACAGTTGGTGAAGATGCGCTGCATGTCAGCCATAAACAGCTTGCGTGTTGTATAGTACCTGCTCTTTAGACGCTCGCTCATTGTCTTCAGGTCTGTGTGAAAAATCAAACACATCCGACATGAATTCTGTAGCTCATACAGCTTTGGAATTGTCATAAAGTATTAAGGGTTGGCCTAATTGCTTCTGCGTAGCAACTGAGAACTCAACAATCTCTCCAAAACTAACTCCTTTTAGTTGTTAGGATACCACTTGGACAGCATGTGCTATCAATGCTGGAGCCAGCAAATGCAGTTGAAATCCAGTTCTTTGGAAAATCACAATAAGTCTTTCAAAATAAAACATGTCAACACTGGAATGTGCTAAATGTGATTTAGGGAGACTTTTTTTTTTTTAATCTCAGATAACCTGCAGTGGAATTTCTACATTACAAACAAACCCCCACAAAATGCTGCAATTGTTTTTTTATGGCTGCAAAGTAGCGATAGAAAAGTAATAGAAAAATAGAGCATGGTAAGCATAGATCATAGGGAGGTTTCGTGCCTTTTAACAGAAGCTACAGTATGTGCCAGTATGCACTGATGAGACGTCTTTGAGCAAGATACTAGCTGACAAGTGTCCGGCAGGAAGTGTTTAATGTGATCTTGTTTAATTTGGATTTCTAATTACCATCATAAGCACCATTTCATTACGAGTGAAGCTAATGTGAAATTGATCCTTCAGTCACTGATGGAGAGATGCCAAGCCATGAGAGCCCTCTTTGCAATGAACAGTCAAACAACATGTAATTGTAAGTAAACAACAATATGTGCACATATACCCATTGGAAAGCGAATGACTTGATAGTACCCAGGTGCTTCTGTTTTCTTCACAGGCTCCATAAAAGGCCAGGCATTCTGGTGACTCTGAGACAAAAAGACCAGCCTGATAAGCATTCTATGTGTGAGATAAACTTGTGGAATTGTATGTGTGTCTCTGTGTGTGTGCGTGTGCGTGTGCGTGTGTGTGTGTGTGTCTGTTTCTCACCTTCACATGTTGGAGGATGGTCTTCAGAGTGCTGTACAGTTGATCTGGGTCCTTCAGTTCCTTCCTAGAGTAGCATTAGTAACAGAGAAGATGAAGTTGAGATTGTCAGGCTGGCAGATACAAAAGATGTCTATCAATAAAGTTCTATCAATAGAAGATTGTGAAGACTATAGAGACTTGTGTCTCCAACTTGAGTCCTCAAACTGCAAATCTTCCCGCCAAACTGGACAATATCTTATCCAAGATGACCTGTGAAGTTCTGATCATCCAAAGTGTTCAAATCTTGAAATGCAGGCCTGCTTACCCTTTGCCCACTGGCTTCCAACCAGTTTCTCCTGTGAAGATAAAGAAATAGTGTTTAATAAAGATTAAATGAAAACATGAGATACCAATGGTGAATGACATACTGTATGCTGCACAGCAAATATCAAGTAACGTACGTATGCCAGGAATGCTCTCAATGGGAATCTGCCGAACTCCTTCCTTAAAACAGGAAAGCCCCGGATAGACTTTTCGGATCTGAGCCTGCTTCCTCTCAATCAGCTTCTTGATGATCTAAGAGAGAGAGAGAGAGAGAGAGAGAGAGAGAGAGAGAGAGATATGACCGATTACAAAAAGTGGGTGAAGGGACAGATGGAGAATGAAGCATAAACACGTACCTCCTTCTGTTTTTTGATGATAACAGAGAATTCGGTGTAGGGGATGCTGGGGTTGAGTTCACAGCCCATGAGCGTAGCTCCCTCATAGTCTTTGATGTAGCCTACATATTTTGCCTTGGGAACCTTGATGTCCTTTGAGAAACCCTGAAAGAGAGAAAGGAAGTTACTTGTTTTAAAGTTACCTGTTACTGGCTGATGTATATTCAACCACCACAAAAATTCCCATCTGATTCCCTCTGTCTCTAACTCTGTCTCATTTGAAGAAATGGCAGACTGACCTGCTTCTTAAAGTACCCTATGGCGTACTCATCAGCATAAGTGAGGAAGTTGAGGATTTCGTGTTTAATGTGGTATTCCTTCAGGTGGTTCATCAAATGCGTACCATAGCCCTATAAAGACACACCAAAACAGGCGAAGGTCAACAAGACCAATCAGACAGCATGAATTTATAAACACCAACCTGAGAAGCACCTGAGAAGCTCTCACCTTGACCTGTTCGTTGGAAGTGACAGCACAGAACACAATCTCCGTAAAGCCCTGCGACGGAAACATCCGGAAGCAGATCCCTCCGATCACACGGCCATCCTTGATCAGTGACAGCGTCTTGTGCTTCCTGTTGAATTGTATTCAGAATGAGACTCCACTTCACTTCTTTGCTGATTCTAAGAACAAATAATCCGGTTTAACTCACGGATCAAAGACCAGCCGTGTGATGTACTCCTTAGGCATGCGGGGAAGTTGATGGGAGAACACATTCTGGAGGCCAACGAGCCACATCAAGATCCTCTTATTGGGCTTTTGGTTGAGGGAGTTACCGATGACATGGAACTCGATCACTCCCCTGCGCTCTTCCAGACGGGCAGCTTCATCACGTGCAGAGTGGGCTGACAGCAGACTGGTCTGTACAGGAAGGGAGTTATAACTGTAATCATGATCATCATCCTCATTCTCAACCTCACCATCGTGATCAGAAAAAAAAACATCATTATTACCAACATTAAGTGTAAACATTGCTAATCGTTGCTAAAAAGTTGTTACCTCTGGAATGGCGGCGGGATCGGTGATAGTTGCCATGACTTCATTGATAAGGTCCATGGGGATGTCACCCATCACCCTGGGCCTCTTGTTTTCCTCATGGGGGAGGGGCTCTGAGGGTTTACGCTTCTCTCCTACTTATGAGTGAATAAGTTACAACGGTTCAGCAGTAATGTCAATTCTAAGCTATTAGCACAGGCTTTGAGTATACCAGTGTTTCTTTTTCACAAAAAAGTAATAATAATATAACTTTACTGTAACAATGCTGAGAATAATAATATAACTTTACTGTAACAATGCTGAGAAACTGCATGTAATACCTGGGTTTGGCTCTAGTACAGAAGCGGTTTTCCTGGCTGGACTGACACTGCCACAGCTGGAGGGGTCCACCGACACAGGACTGGTGCTGTAGTACAAGGGCCTCGCCACCGGGGGCGCACTAATAACTGCAAAGCGACAAAGATAAGTGAACTTGTGTTTATTTTGTCTTACAACCTTTAAAGAAAGGGTTAAATATCTGCAGTTAGGTTAGAAGGTGTGTGCATGTGTATGTGTGTGTGTTGTGTTTGTGATACCAGTGTGAATAGGTATCTGCCCTCCAGAAGCTCCTGCCAAAAAGTCTTGGCTCCAGATTGGAGAACTATGGCTGTACACCTCCTCCTCTAACATAGATAAGAATCTGAGGAAAAGACAACACAACGACCACAAAGGAGGTCAGGTTTGTCTGCAGCTATTGTAGAACACTTAAAGAAATATGGAACATGTGTGAGTGTATCTGTGTGAGTAGCTACGTGCATAGTTGGATATTTGTCTGTGTGCATTCACAGACTTTGTGTCTTTATTTCTCTTACTTGGGAAAATGTGTGAGGATGAGTGTGCGTTTCTCAGGAGGCAGCTTGTCTTTCTCCTGTCTGGCCTGTTCCAGCAGTTGTTTCCTCATCACAGTGAACACTGAACGCAACAGTGTCCGGCCGAAGATCTGGGTGGTATCGTACCGGGGTAGACTGTCACAGAACTGAGGCACATTGCAGTAGCAGAGCCATCTGTAACAAACAAACCATGGAAATACATTTTTAAAAACTTTATTTATTTATTTATTTTTGTAGCTCACCCTGAACTTACTGTTCTGAAGAGCAGAAAAGAGATTTTGTCTACATGGCTTATTCACTTTTCACAGTTCTTCTGTATGGTTGTGCTGGTACCTGGTATAGTTGGCTTTGTATCCAGCTGCATCATCGTTGGGCACCCTCTGGCGTCTCTGGGACGGCGTCTCCAGCTGCCAGTAGTTGATCTGGTTTAGAAACATCTTGGCCAGCTCCACGATGGTCTGACGTTCCTTAGATGGCAGGTGGCTGAACTTGTACTGGACAAAATTATTCACCCCCTATTTGCAAAAGAATTAAAAGATATAGAGATATTAAAGAAGATTAAAGAAGAATACCATGAGTTTGAATGTGTGAAACAAATAAATACAACCTGCATACAAGTTACATTACTGCTGATCCTTGTCCAAAACATATTACTGGAACACTCCATTTTAGATTTGTTTTTCCAACCTTCCAGACTGCCACTGGTTTCATTTCATTCCAGTATGCTTTTAAAATCAACTTGTAGAGACTTGAAACGTGCTTGAGCTACTGTATCACAGTGAATGATGTTCTTTTTTTTTTTTTTNTTTTTTTTTTTTTTTAGTCAAAGTTAATTTAACCAGTCCAACATGGAACTGCATGGAATAAAATGTGTCTCTGCCACAGAATATAGTCCTAGGAGAAGATGGCTTTTACAGAGAAATTAAAAATGGCCATGTCTTCTATATTCAGACATATGTGTTAGTAGCAAAACATTGAAATTTAAGGTGCATCATTTGGACATTTAATTTCAAAAGACTAGGGGATTTGGCAAAATAGCAGGAAAATTAAAATACAGTTTTGTGTTTTGGAAAATGTTTGTCAGTAACGTTAAGTGTATGCAGGTAGCATTTGTTGGGCTTAACATGCAAAATCACCAGTATGATTCTTTAAAACAGTAAACACCCCCTCACTGCCTCTAATTATCCCAAACAGATGCACCTGATCATTTTCCAGACACACCTTCAATGAAAAGTTAGATATGATAAAGAAAGTGAGCCTAACACTGGAGCTTCTGATTTGTAAAGGAAACCAATACAAGGAAAAAAAAAAAAAACAACTTTGTCAGACTTTGTTTTGATTGCAACTGAAAAAGATATTGATGAAATTAAAACTGAAAAACTGGCTCTGAATCAGCTCTCAATGACAGGAAGATGGACGTCGCACTCAAATAGTTTGGCTCCAGTAATGTAAGTCATTTGACTTCGACTGAGTATTTGAGTTGTTCATTTGCCAAACTATTTAATTTCTAGCTTTTGTTTTTCTTAAGCAGACATTCTGTTTGTATGAGAACATGCTCTTATTGTGTATGACTGCCAGACTGCTTTGAATGTTAAATATGTACTTGGGGACTGGTTGTTTTATTGCTTTAGTGACAGATTTAAAATCAGTCCAGTGATTTTAGGTTGGTTATGTACAGATTGTTGTGATGATCATGGTTTTCTCTGGCTCTTCCTCCTCTCACATGCTCTATAATGCTTGGAATGTTGGGACGTACACTAGCACAGTGTGTGGTGATTTGTGCAGAAATAGTTAAAATGAGATTATAAGCAGTGGCCTGTGATCAGAATTTGATGAGAACTTTGCTGACAGTTTGTGATGGTTTGTGTGCTTTTGGTTTCAAAGATCAGATGATTCAGCTTTTTTGGTCTCCATGGATGTGACTTTATGTATGAAATGTTATTGCACAACTGGAACAACCTTAATCTTAAACATGAGGTTACTCATTTATGGCCCCAAAAGACAGTGGAAATATGTTATAAAATGGAAATTACAACCACTACACTCAGTGCAGTTGATGTACATGTACACGTGATTACCTGCTCAATGCTGGGTTTTTCAAAGGGAGGACTCTCCTGTGCTTCTAACATTGGTTTACCCATCTGAAGGATGGATTTCCTCAGCAGCTGATAGGAGGCAGAATAGAAGAATAGAAGTACTTACTGTATGTTTTACAGACACTCCCACACAGCATAACCACCACGAGTCACTGATCCTTAAAGTGAAGCTTACTTTAAAAAGTGAAAAATAGACTTGTTTAGTGTCTGCATCCTCCTCTTTGTGAACACACGTGTAGAGATACTCCACATCCAGGACAATACCTAGAAGTCTGTTCATTTCTTCTTCTGGAACATTTTCTAGGTGGGTCACATGATCACCTGAAAGTGAGAGACAGGCACATGAGGGAGAGAAGAAACCTTGGAGAAAATGGCAGACAGTAATCCGTCACTGTAAGTTTTTCATCTATCAATGCTACTTAAAATACTTTATAGTTTTCAGTATGAGCTACTGAAATCGAACAACAATGGTGATCCTGACATACCCAAAGTGTGTGAGCAGCTCCGACAGGGCTCCTGCAGGTTGACTGCGTTGGACTGCTGGTCAGATCGTGGGGGAGTTGGAGGGGGGTTCTGGCTCTTCCAGCCATTACACTTACAGGCTCCTTCAGCCTATGAATACAATTATAAGCACAAGAAGGGATGGAGAGAGCAGGGTAAACACACTTTAAAATACAGTACTTGTTTAACTTTAATACTCAAAAATCCTAATGAGTAGTTACCAAGTGATTGTGGTTATATTGATTTTAGTACTGAATTTCCCTTCATTTCAGGGGACTAGAAAGAGACATTAAAAACAACAAAAATCAGACTGAACCAGAGATTTACAAGATTACATTTTAGTATGAGTGTTATACAGTTGTTTTCACATGCTAACAGGGCTCCCCATGACCAATAAACTGAATATGATGAGTAAAATTAGTGGAGTCCCCCACTTATAAAAACTTATAAAACTTATAAAAAAAAGTTTCTCAAAAAATTAAATTATTTGTAGAACAACCTTTATTTATCCAGGATAGTCTCATTGAGGTGGGTGTGATGCTTCATAATTGACAAACTGTTTTGACGTAAAGACAAAAATATAAAACTTGTCAGCCTTTCAATATTTTAATATAAATGGCCCATAGATTTTAAACTTCACAGTGCATGTTAATACGTATTTGTTATCTCTAATTTTGTACAGTAAGAGATGTGCTGAACAGGCCTGTAGACACCAGCTGGAACTGCTGCACTGCGCATGCGCTTTGAAACAACAACAAACACTCCGCCTCTCCCCCAGCAGCTGTCACCCTGTCAAAACAAAGACACCGTCCGTCGCGCCGTGCGGGTGAGACCCTGCACAAACCCAATAAAATCCACTGTTTACGAAAACGAGTTGAGAGGCGGCGCGGAATCACGGAGAAATTCCTCGCGGAAGGAATTAGAGCGCGTACATGCACACAGTGCGTGCTGCGGCTCTACGCACGCAGCCAGCTACTCCCAACAAGCAGCGCCAAGCCAGTGTTTACGTTCACCAACCCCCCACATACACAGAAATATAGTAACACTTAAAAAAAACAAAAAAAACAGCGAGAGCTCGAAGCTGACAAGCTCTCACTTCAAAGTCCTCACTAATAATGCTGCTTTAATTATTTAAAATTTGACCTTGTTTTTTTTTAATTTTTTAAATTTTTTTTAATTATTTCTGGTTCGCTTAAGCAAAATTAATTTTAAAAAAACCAAAACAACAACAACAAAAAAAACGAAGTGCTGCAATGGCTTCCTTTGCTGCGCTTGCATTTTGAAACTATTACAACCAAACCCAGGAAACACCGTACGCTATGAGTACTCGCCAAACTCCCCTTGCATTAAAAACTCGATTATCACCAATGCAGCGTACTTTGCAAGAAGAATACACTCCGAGTTTTTCCAGTTTCTTCGGCCGTGGGGAGGAGCGGAGTTGCGCCTTCTTCACAGCGATACGTGCGGAGCCTCCAGCGGCGCCGGAGCCTTCCGTCCCACCGGCTCCAGGAGCGGCCGGAACCAGGCCCGCGGCTCCGATNAGCGGCGCCGGAGCCTTCCGTCCCACCGGCTCCAGGAGCGGCCGGAACCAGGCCCGCGGCTCCGATGGCCGGCGAACCTTGCTGAATCCCAGCGCTGTCGGCCATCATTTGCACCGAACCCCGACGGGATCCCCGGCCCGGGAAATATTCGCACTAATGTCCGGTTTATTCCACAAGCGGAGGATCAGACATGGCGCTCATCCTTATTTTCAATTTCTTACTGTAGGCCCATTTTCCTCCGCTAGGGGACCCAAATGGGATAGGCCAATTCCACCATCGTAGAGGAGAGATTAAAAAAAAACAAAAAACAAAATGCAACCATTTCTGGTAAAAATTCAAGGTCAAATCAAGTCAGAAAATAATACTGTTATATGGAGCCATATTTAAGCACAGTGAAACGTTTCAAGTAACCCAAAGTTGTTAGTGGTGCAATTAATAACATTTATCACAAAAAATGTTCCACCACCACATCAAAATAATAGTAAGACTAACTCAAAATTCATACCAGAACAGTTTAACCCCCAAAGATGAAAAACAATTAACATTATAGGATCTTTGACCCATGAATGAAACATGCAGGCAAAGGTCAGATGGCTAAATAAAAACTAAAAGTGGCATTCTTTGTCAATCAAACATGATGTGAAGGACAACATAACTTCTCTCTTTACCTGTGAAGAGCAAACATGACAGAAAACACTTTTAGGAATTTTTTAAAAAATGGCATTGAGTCAACTCAAAAATACACAGGCTGAGTACAATAATAAATGATCAAATTTATTTAAGTATTTATTTGGTCATTACATAACAGTACTGTAAAATGCTTGCATTTAAATGTTTCGGCTGCAATTAAGTGTCCACGGCAAAAAACATACAATTTACATCCCTATTATATGTTAATTCATTTGTTTATGATGCACCATTGTGCAATCTGACGGCTGTTCCTACAATGTTGTCACAATGTTACTGAGATGAAGGGGCAGGCGGTTGTTAAACTGTTTTGTATGCTGTATTTCTCCTCTGGAGCTTTTACAAGTGCCTCTACAAGACCACTTTTACTTACAGAGAGGAGAACTGAACAGGGCATCCTAACCTGGTACTACTAAAAAGGAATTAGTGAAATGCAAAAAAGAGATAATGTTAAAAAATAGAAACCAAAATGTTTGGATATTATTTTTCTTTTGAGAAAGGGTACAAGACAGACCATCTAATAAATGCAATTTTTTTTTTTTTTGTTAATAACACTACATACATTTATAAAGACCACCACTGATTACATAATTTAACCATTTGTGTGAAAAAAAGAAAACAGCAACAAAACTCCAAGCCCAGATTGAAGCTGTTTTTTTTCTGCTAACTGTATGTGCATTTTTTTGATTATCTAGATATCTCCCTAGCAAGCATTAGTCCTGTCACTTGTAAATTGAAAAAAGGTAGACTACATTGCAACACCCTATTTACAGTATATTATTTATATATTTATATATATTTATATCACACTGGCTGTAATTATGACAAGATATATTCATGAGCATCATTAGTGCAAGGCATGAGTAAGACAGACCTGTCAAGAGTTATTGACTGGACGTGTGTGTGTGTCTGTGTGTGTGTGTGTGTGTAAGTGATGGTTCAGTATGTGTGTCCGACATGACAATGGATAACAGATTGTGTGTGTGTATGCTTATGTACAATGAATTTTAGGTCAGTGAGGGTTCAGAGGAAAAAGTAAATGGTATGCGTGTGTTGATGTGCAAATGTGTGGTCAAACACACATAAATGGGCACATGTGAGTAAGTCCTAAGTTTGTCGCCAGCCAGCCAACCCGGGGCTAGTTTGTAGACACTGACACACAACTGTGTCTAAAGCACTTCCTAATCAAGAGATGATGACAAATGAATCTGGTTCAAAGGTGATTAATGCTGTTACAAAGTAACCCCACATACTGCAACTCCCTACTCATCGTCATCACATTGTTTTTTCTTCCCCAAATGCAAACACAGCAGCAATCTAGCAACATTAACATAACTGAGAAGGTACAGTCTGCATAAACTAAATCATCCGACAGAAAATGAAAATCAGCTGACCAAAAGACTAATAGCTGACTAGCTAAAGGATAATCACAAGCAGATGGTCTACACAAGATTTATGAAAGGACACTGCATCAGGAGATGGGGAGGTGGTGACACTAGTGTGTGTACCTCAGAAGTCCTTGCACCTTGTTGTAAAGAAAGCTGGGTGGCGCAGGGAGCTTATATTGTGCTGCACCGGTCCTTGCAGACACTGAAGTCACAGAGTCAATATTGTGAAACATTGCACAATGCCATTAATGATAGCTAGAAGCAGGCATGAGCCCCAGGATGGGCCTTAGGGTGGCAGGAGAATTTACACTAGTGCTACTTTGGGTTTAATGGGGAATGGACATGGGTAGCAGTGGGCAGATGGAGGGAATGAGAGAGAGAGACTCTAGAGGAAATCAGTCCATGACAAGTCTTTATAAACTTTTAGATAAAAAGGTCCCAGTGACAAGAAAAGCATGGAGCTTAAGGTTCCTCTATTCTCTCTTGATCCTGCCACCCCTTTTTCTCAGAACACCTTCCTCTCCTCAAATAGATTTTTTTTTCTGTGCTACTGCAGACAAAAGTTAAAACACAGTTTTCTTTTTCTCCATTTAGGCCATGTAGGTATATGTGCATTCATAATTCTGACAAAACAATAGAAAACAATAATCAGCAAAATTAACATAACATGAACAAAAACAGAGGTTTGTTAATAGAAATGCAGTAGTAAAGTCCTAAGCTACCCAGGAAAGAGAAGCAATCACTTGGAAGAGCTCTGCCTCCCAGTGCTACTTGTTACCTACATGTTGGAGGATGATGGAGGGCAGGGGTGAGTAATATCTGTTATCCATAATCACAGATATAACAAGCTAGATGGAATAAGGTAGGAAAGAATGGTTAGGCTTTACCTAAAAATAGCAGAGCCATGATAGATGAAAAGAGGAAGAGTCGTGTTAACAAAAATCAGTGTAATGGCATTGATTAAGTTACTGCAAAACAAAAAAAGAGGGGGAGGGGCATTATTTCTTCTTCTGCAGATCAGAGAATTGGGAAATAAAGTACAACACATTGCATTAGTAACTGCAGTGGCATTTGGGGCATCGGCCGCATTAGTTACTGCTATACAGGAGTCAGGGAAAGGCGTTCTTCACATTAGTTACTGCAACATGGGGCCTTGGCTGGCTGAGCGGCTTCTGTCAGGTCCACTCCCCGGTTCCGCCCACTGTTGGGTCCTGCAGCCTGGGGCTCACTCTTCGGCAATCTCTTTGCTGAAGATCAAACACAAACTAAACTAAATACTGATAACAAACTGCAGGTTGTCATTTGCAGGGTGCTACTGTTACAAACGAGAGACTTTCATGACCCAGCATGCCCTCTTGCAGCCATCTATCCTTATTTACTTCGTAATGCTAATATGCCATACCAATTTTGCTAAATTTACTTCACAATTATATATGCGCAAGCACAATTTACAGGTCAAGAGTTACATACCAATAGCCATGAATATCTCATTCACATTCATTGATGTTTTAGCTGATGTCTCCATGAAAAGTAGACTGTTGTCGTCTGCGTAGGACTGGGCATCCTGTCAACACACAGTTAACAATTAGTTTTCAATCCATCCTAAGACATGCACACATTCAATGTGGTATTAAGTCTCAGCAGTAGAGATAAATGGATGAATGGTAATGTAACAATTAGCATATAAAATATGACGACACAGTTTATTGGTCTTACCTGGAAGTCAACAGCTCTCTTGTTGGCTAGGTCAGCCTTGTTGCCTGACAAAGCAATGACTATATTTGGGCTAGCTTGTCTCTGCAGCTCCTTCACCCAATTCTTTGCCCGAGTAAAGGACTCCTGGAAAAAACAGAAATTTACAATTTATAGATACCCTCATGCTTTCATTAACTTTCTATCAAAATCATTTTTCACATTAAGCAGCATTCCAACAAGTTGTTGTACAGTTCTGAAGTACTCTGGCTGCTTTGTGTTGGCCTGACTATGTGGCCAGAAATATGACAAAAAGCAATCAGTGCACAAGACTGCCTTAGGGATGAAAGAACATGCCTCGTTTGTGATGTCGTAGACCACGATGGCGGCCTGTGCGCCTCTGTAATACATGGGTGCCAAACTGTGGTATCGCTCCTGACCTGCAGTGTCCCAGATCTCAAACTTTACTGTTGTGTCATCTAGACACACTGTCTGAGTGAGAAAGGCCGCTAAAGAGACAAGGAGTAAGGTGTGAGTCAGTATTGTAAAAATAACTACACCACAACCCAGAAATGCTACAATGGCATGAACATAAAAGGTCATAAATGAATGCAAACAGAATTTTTTAAAATAGCTTTTGTAGCTTTTGCACAATTACTAAAATTTAATTCGATCTAGTGAAGAAAAGTAGAAAGCTGCAGCACAGTGTCCTCAATGTTCTCAATGCACTACTTTTAATTTTGTTGTCAGGCACACAGATCCAGTTTGCAATGTGCCTGACTTGTCCCAACATCTTTTTTTAAATTTTGAGAGCGCAACTATTTGAATCGAGATGCTGTTATGACTACAGCAAAGCATTCAGCTGGCTGAATGTCAAAACGTGCCTATACTGAATCTCATAATTGGGAAACTATTTCGATTCAAATGTACTTCTAAAATCAAAACAGTCGACACATTAATTTACAACTGAGCTGCAGCTCATGAAAAATAGCTTGATGTGGTGTGATGGCGAAACTCACCTCCTATTGTGCTCTCCTGGAACTCGTGGAACTGGCCCTTGACGAAGCGGAGCACTAAGCTGGACTTCCCAACAGCTGACTCACCCAACAGCACCAGCTTAAACTGGCAGATCTTGTTCCCTGCATTGGGTCCGTTGGGTCTCGTAGCTCCTCCCCGATTGGCCATGTCCGAGTCAGATCCACCAGTGTCCTGTGTGTGTTAAACTTTCACTATCAGGATTTCTGCTGCAAGATGCTGTAGAAAAAATTTGCTAACCGGCTATCAGAGTGAAATATGTATGAATAACTTTCAGGCATTTCAGAGCTAATAATACATAAAACAAAGAATATTTGTTCCTTTTTGCATCTTACTGCAAAGTCCTTTAAAAACAGAGCTAGTATGCTAGGTGTTATGCATTGATACCTTGTTTGCTTTTTACTTAACAAAATTAAGCATAAGTCTCGTGAATCACACTTTTCTCTATTATGCATTTTCCATGTTTTGCAATGGCTGATTCAAATGAACAGCACACTAATGCAACAACTATGACAATCAATTTAAAGTTAGAGATTTTCCTTTGAAAATTTCATTTAATAAACAAACTTAAAATGCAAATAAGATCAGTACATGCATGCAGTGAGTTCATTTCTTTTTTCCTCTTCAAGTTATAAAGTTACAAACAAGCGTCCCCTGTACCCTTTATGAAAGAAATAAGAAAAAAAGAAAGAACCACAGCAGTTTAGAATTTCACCCACTCACATTATTTGAGGCTATTACAACTGTGAATACCTCTGTATGAATACATGCCATGCATTCTTATCATGCATTGTTTAGTAACTTACTTATAATCTGCTGACTAATTGAAAACAACACATATTTGTTGTAGGGAGATAAGCAGTGGTTTTCAGGTTTTGCAGAGACAATTTGTCCTGATTGTGATTTGTGGAATGGCATCTGTGACCAGAAAACTGATTATTAAGGTTTTTTTTTTCTGTTAAGTGGACCTGGAAAATCTTGCGTTTGAAGCTTATCAAGTTCAACTATTGCTGTAACTGTTCTCAGAGAGGGATTGATTTAATGCTATTGAAATATTTTAGTTTGTGGGTGCATTAAATTTGACTGCAATATTGTAAACAATTAAATCAAATACAAGCCCATAAAATACAGCCTCAAAACTTACCGCAGATTTTAATCAATGTGTATCTTCACGATGTCTGAGCTGCTGAAGTTATGTGACTATCAAATACATCAGTATACCACAATTTCTTGAGAAGTAGCTTAAGAATTGACTTTGTGCAGCACCTGTTTTACAAGTCTAAATTCAAGACAGTTGAAACAAATCTCTGCCATATAGAAACATTCTATGTGTGGTTCTGAACAATTCACTACCCTTAAATTTATGTCAATACCAAAAGCTCACCTGAACTAATGGGCAAAACAATAAGTGATTTTAACTTATAGGGAACATTTAGATAGCTGACAGATCATGACAGGCATTTCCCCTTTTGACACTAAATACATTTAGCCGAAAACCCTTTAAAATGAGAAAGTGTAAGCGACAGAACAAGTAATACCTGCATTTGCTCATACTCTTAACAGGGATTGTCAACAGATACAGCCGCACTGCAATGCTCACAAAATATTTACACTTGACTGACGTGTGTTGATGTCTCGACATAACGTTCCCAACAACCCACGTCAGCCAAGTTGCTATTGTTAACGATATCGATGTCAGTTTTGATTTTAAAGAGAGGACGCCATTTTCCAAATTGTTTTTTTTTTTTTTTTGCCTAGGTAGCTGGCTTATTACTTGCATTAGCCAACGCTACTAACTAGCTTTTGAAAGTAGACACTACTAGACACCACCTTCTGTAAGACACACCCAAACGACTACTTTAACGTTTGCTACATAAAACACATTAAAAAAAAAACGAAGGACTAATAATGTTATACTTCTGGATATCAAACTGACTGGTAATGTTATCTAACGGACGTGGACCTCCCATCAACAAACACTAACATTAGCCTGCTAGCACTGTTAGCATTCCACCCACTGACCTGATTCCACCCTGCCGTTGTTAGCTGCCTATCACGAAGTCAGCTACAAGCCTGTCGTCTTGTTTATGACACTAGTAGCTGGCTAACAACACCAAGCTGACACCGAGGAGGGGAGCTCGGCTCAAAACAGGGCAAGGCCTGCTTGTATTTCTACATTCCTTCGGCTACCAAACAGCACCGATTTTAGCTGGTGCAGTCTGCTAGCTAGTCCCCGATGACAACTGAGCCAGCTGGAAACAACAACACGTCGATTTATGTTAAATACGCTACCTGATAGCCAGAAGATGCTTTGAGCTTTTAGTAGCACCGTTGTTGTATTTACACACGAGAGCCGGGGCACTGTGGTGAAGTGGTGTTAAAAAGCCAAGACAATAATTTCAACAAGCCCGTCACGTCTCCTCCTTTATTTCTTCTCGCAACTTCCCCTTAGAACCAAAACACAAACAGGCTCTTCCGCCCCCCATGCCACGTCACACCGCGCGTCTGCCCTCAAGCGTGACTCCAAACTAAACATATTTTTTCGTTACAGTCAAATTTCTGGTTTAGGTGGTGCTGTAATTAACGTAGATAGTACGCTTTATAAATACATTAACAGCTCAGTTGTATTGCGGTCCCGCACGACCAGTAGATGTAATAGAACGTGGGGTGAGACAGGGTTGCCAGTTGATAATCAACATTGACCCCAGACTCATAGACATCACAATTGTTGGCAAAGACATTAAAACTTGCCATTTAGCTGATGATGCAACATCCCCCCCCCNACCCCCCAAACCCTTATGTTATATACTGTAATTTGAAGTTATCATCCCAGTGCTAGAATATCATGTCTTCCACAAAAATTGTAGGCTTAAATTTTCCGTTATCTTGCATGTTTTCTGTCTAATAAAATGCTTTTTAAGTGATCACATTTCCAGGCCATCAGTAAAGAAGATGTTACTTCAATTTTTCCTCCACATAGAGCTTTTAACTGAAACAATACAGACGCCATATTCTGCAATAAGTTACTTTTTCTTTCTAAATAGCATCAAAAAATAGTGACTACGTATGTCAGTTTATGGATGATTCAAGTGCTTTGCTTTCATATCAAGCCTTTTTGCACAAATTTGATGTTCCCATTTCTTTTAGAGAAATTAATTCCTAGCAAAGCCATCTCAATTGCTCTGATTCAGCTTAGTCCCGTTTTAGTTCCGTGGAGATAACAACTTTACATTCTGAAACAGTTTTTGGTGCTTCAGAATGCACTAATGTAATTACTAATTAGATCAGTGCTAATTACTAATTAATTAGTAATAACTAATCAAAAATGTAATAAAATATTTTGTTATGTTTTCTTCTGCAATCAGAAAATTTGATTTTCGCGAGATCATATAAAATGCCAATAGATGGCGGTATTACAATATTAATCCGCGATGTGTCTTCAACGAAGAAGAATAAGGCCCCGCCCACATCCTTCTGCTCTTCCGGTGAAAGCTGTATCAGCACGTTTTATTTAATTGTGGAGTATATTTTTTGGTGGTAGCAACGATGAGGTTGCATTTTAGAACTGGGACATCGTAAATTTTGTTTTTTCAAACTAAAATTTTATGTTGTTTTCTTACAAGCGCAACAGCAGAGTTCAGTAATGGAGGAAGGAATAGGAGAGACACCAGAGGAGCTGCTGGCAAAGCAGCATCGCAAGGAAAAGAAGGATCTACAAGGTAGCACTGTTAGCTAACTTTACTTTTTTCTGTTTATTATGTAGTTGAATTTTCACTGTTGCTATCAGTTAGTTCACAGCTGCAGTGTTGTTTTACTTCTTAAAAGTTAGCCCAAGCTAGCTAGAAGCAACATACAATCTAATACACTGTCCACAAGTACCAGCATTAGTGTAATTTCACTGCAAGTTTCTCAATAATTGACACTTTGGACATTAGGATCCACAACCACGAACCATAAACTGACTAATACCAAATGACGTCATCATTTGGTATTAGTTTATGCCTGTTGTCCTTGAATAACTCACACGGATTGTACTTGAAGTAAAATCAGTCTGAATCTAAGGGCAGGGAAATGCTGCTGTAGAGCTCTGTGGGTAAAACAGAAACATACTTTATACCCAATCCATAATGTTTAGAGGTATTATTTGTCAGATTTGTGTTTGTTTATTAGATTATTGTTTTCCATCAGTTGTCACAATACACAATACTGATACTCCCTGAGTGGGGTCTGATCCACAGAGCAGCAGCACTTAACTTTGTGCACTTAAGTGATTGAGTTTATGTATTTGCACAATTTAAAGGTCCTGAAAAAAAATACAAAGTGAGACAAATTAAATGAAAAGATGTAACTGGCAGTAAGATGTTTTTTTGTTTTGTTTTGTTTTTTTTAATCTGGATTTTCAAGACATAATCGTTTCATGATCCACCATTCAACACCATCTGAGGATTTATATGCATTGTATAAATATTTTGTGCATTACTTCTTTTGGCTTGCTAAAGTATTTTTTTCCCACTATGTCAGACAGTCAGCTCTTGTGTTACATGTTTCAGCAAAAATCCAGAGCATGAAAAATGCAGTCCCCAAAAATGATAAGAAAAGGAGGAAGCAGATGACAGAGGAGATTGCCAAACTAGAGGCTGAGCTCAGCCAGAAACATGAAGAGGAACTCAGGCAGCTCAAATCTACAGCTAGCACACAGGTAAATACCTCATTCAATGAATATTAAATATTTATTCTATAAGTAAGTGCAACTTAGCTAAAATTATCCATACTCACTCTTGAAAGGTGGATCAGTTGATAAATGGAGTGGAGACCCTGAAAGTGGAAGGTGGAGAACAAGAAGAAGTGAAACAGCCACGTGTAACCAAGGCCCAGAAGAGAAGGGTGAGCTGGCATTTGCTTCTGAGGGGAAACATGACATTTTCAAGTGCCATTTAATATTTCATATGACACACTTATTGTCGTTTATTTAAATATCTACATGTCATAGCAAATGTTTATTTCATGGTAATAATCAAGCATCTTTGTTTATATTTCCTTGCAAGAACCCTTACTAGTTCCAGAAATTCCAAAATTCTGTATAAATGCCAGAACCTCAGACAGTAGTATGATCATTGGTTATGCTTTGTCATCTCTCATTGAAATTAATATGTTTAACATTCTTTCTGAATTTGTTACAGCATGGTTCTAAATGCCTAACAAGGTAGTTAATTTCATTATCTGCAGGACAAGAAAGCTACCCAAGAGAAGGAGAGGGAGAGTAGGATAGCAGAGGCAGAGGTGCAGAACCTGCTGGGTGTGAGGCACCAGGAGGGCTTGAAATTGGCTCAGAAACTGGCCCAGCAACAGCTGCAGATCAAGGAGATTCCATCTGATGGCCACTGCATGTATCGTGCCATTGAAGATCAGCTGGCACAGCGATCAGTGGTAGGTAGTATAATAGAAGTCCTGTAGCCATAGAGGGCGAGGCTGCTTAAACCTTAGCCTTTGAATATCTAATCAGGATTTTGAGAGGGAAAGTGCACAGTCCACGATTCCTGCTAATGCACTGTCTCCACTTTCAACAAGTTGGTTTTATGGCAAATGGCACAACCTTGTCGTAAAGTTGATACTTGCTTAGGAGCTATACTTATTCTATTCTGTTCTGTTCTGTTCAGCCTGGATTAACCATAAGTGTGAAGGAACTGCGATCACGTACTGCTGAGCACATGAGAAGCCATGCTGATGACTTCCTGCCTTTCCTCACCAACACCAACACTGGTGACATGTACACAACAGGTAACAGATGTCTGTAGATGTCATATTATAATTTGGAAGGTAATTTCTTTGTAAATTTGTATATGTAGTATTAATGCTTGTGTTTTTGTGTATTTGAGGGCAGATGAGTTTGAGAAGTACTGCAGTGACGTGGAGCACACCTCAGCTTGGGGAGGGCAACTTGAAGTGAGCCTCCTTATTGTGTTGCCATAGAAGCATTATGATATTGATCACTGGACTTAATGATAACTTTTTTCATTTCCTTTCTTTAACAGTTGCGAGCATTGACCCAAGTCCTTCATCTGCCAGTAGAAGTGATTCAGTCTGACTCCCCAACTATAAAGATAGGGGAGGAATATGATAAAGACCCCATCATACTGATGTAAGAACATTTGCAAATGTTTTAAATGTTTGTGAGGGTTCTAGCTGCTTGTTAAACTATATATGGAGCTGAAAATATTTCACAGCTGAATTAGATTCTATTTCTGGTTTTAAAACACTCGAGACATACTGTGGCTGGCCAGCCAAGGAATTTTATTTCAGTTTTTGCCTATTTCAAGCTGAGACACAGTCTACACTTTTAGAGCTTGCTCTTACACTCACCGGTGCAGAGCAGTAACAGCTTGGATAATAGATATTCCAAATGTGATATAATAGTTTTGAATCATTATGTAAGTGCATGGAAATGTTGAGCATTTGATAAAGTTATGACTATCATAGAAGCAGTAGCAAAGGCAGGCCTGTTTCAGTCTAACAACAGTGAATGCATAAGCTACAACATAACATTTCTATAATGCCATTTTTTTTCTTCTAGGACACTATTTAAGCTGTCCGTATGTCTTCAGAAATGATTTTGCCTTAATTGTGCAGATAAATGTTGGCACCCAGCTAGCAGATACTGTAGTTTTTGTAATAGTGAGGTATAAGTGCTTACCAGGGTGGTGGTTTTATTGTTGAGACAAGCATTAAAATATTATATGACTATTTTATATGTAATGTGTAGATGCTCATTTACTTAGATTGTTTGTAATGGTAGAGGTAATGCTTTTCGATCATTTTAAGGTAAATCCTTGCTATTGTAGAAATGCCAGTTTGTTTAATTGCACTTGGATTATTTATTGTATAGATTGATATTAGACAATATGCAACTGCAGCACTTGCAATATATTTGTAGATGTTCAAAATGCATACTTGAACTGAGCACATTAATGAGTGGAGATTTTCTGTAATCTAAGAATATATGTATATCTTGTCTCTTGCAGCTACATGCGTCATGCCTACGGACTAGGAGAGCACTACAATTCAGTGGAGTGGCTAAAGGAGCCAGCCAATATAGAAGACAGCTGAGAGGCAGCTCTGTTGGCATTATATTGCTACCGTGTGAAATTCAGTGTTCTGACATGTCACACAAAGGACCCCTAAATACAGAAGCATTTTGTCGACCCCCATCATTGACAACATTGTGAACTAAGGTTAACATTAGATTAAGCACAGAGTACTTTTGTGTTTCAAGGTCAAGAGGCAACTAAGTTCTAAAAGCAGTGCTGTGTCAAAAAAAGAGTAGCAAATATAAAAATTAAATTATTAATTTTACATACACCATAGATCCATCCCAAAGACCCGCAAGGTTACCTATCTTTCACAGAATGCATGTTGTGTGTGGAAGACATTGGCATAATTGATCATGCATGTCATTCAACCTCAACTCACCAGACTGGTTGAAAAATCTTTGCAGTGTTTTAAGAATGAATTAAATTGTTGATTTTATACATCACTGCTCGATTTTGCATATTTCTGATAAGGAAATTGCATAGTGATGTTCTTTTCAATCTGTGACTGCAAAAGATGACTTCTTTCTTTCATTCAAGGTGACCATATGAAATAGAAAAAAGCATGAAATTGTCTTCTGCCTATAGTGAACTTTGTACACATACTGTATAAAACAGTATTAGCATTTTGTCATTGAATAGAGTAATGTTTTAAAATACTGTGCAGTTTGAGATATTGAGAATTAAATTTTTAAAAAATTCTGAGACTAAATCCACATGGAAGTATCCTGTCATTCTGAGCTGTCACCACAAGAGGTCGCCAGTTCTTTATGCCTTCATTAACAAACATGAGTGTTGTCTTGGTAACCTGAAGGTGAATTTCTGCAGACGTCACGTTTACAAATGGCTGAATCAGTGTTTCGAGCTTTGCGTGGAAAAGCGACTTCTTTGAATTTGAGTTCGAAGAAAATAAACGACCTTCCCAAATGTGTTTCCAGATTAACGAATCTTTCCGTCCTCCTGCTGAACAACAACAGCATCAGCGCTCTGCCTGCTGAGCTGCAGCTGCTACAGAATGTGAGGCTTTCTCTTTCCACTATGAGCTGGAAATATAACACTTGGCTAATGAGTATGGTTAAGTTTGCTGTTTAACAAGACAAGAAAACATTCAGGAAAACAGCACTGATTATCTTTTGTCAAAATGATAAAACGTTAAAATATTATAAGGAAAACTTTATTAAACCATAAATACCAGAACAGTCGGAAGAACCAGAGTGCAGTTTACTAAAGGCTCAGAGGGAAAACAAATAATACAAAATCATTTAAATTTGAAGACAAGAAGTACTTTTGAGTTTGCCTCGATTAAATTTCAAATTATATTTGGTGAGTTTAAATTTGTACCATTATAATAAACTGACACATTTTTAAAATTTCACATTTTATTTAAAGTCTAATTAAAGACAGATGAGTAAAGAATATTAAGCTTAAGGTATATTAAGATAAATTATTGATATTTTGATTGATTAAAAAAAACAGGAGCAACATAATTGCATCACGTCTTGAGTGACTCACGCAGCTGATTACACCTGAGGAAGCAAACATAATTTTTTTTTTTTTTTAGCTTTATTGAAAAAGACAAATACAGTTAATATTAAAAGTACAGTAGAGTACAGAAAAGAGAAAAAGTCATAATAAACAAAAATCAATAAAGAAAAAATATGAAAATTTGACTAACTTAAGTCTTGGAAGGAGGCACCACGGTGAAATTGGTTTTTGCTTCATAATTAAAGATCACCATAGCAGCATATCACCGTTCTTTGCTTAGTTCGATAACTAGTCAGTGTCAACAACAAAAGCAAAAAAATAATGCTAATTTCTTTCATGTTCTTCAAGTATTCAATAGGTTTGTGTTGAAATTCGTTTCTGTTTGTAATGATTTCTAGCTGACAGAGCTTAATTTGGGGAATAATGCTTTGAAGGAGGTTCCTGCTGTTCTGGGCCACCTGGAATCCTTGAAAAAACTGTATCTGTTCAGCAATCAAATTACAGAAGTGCCACCTGATGTGACAGGTGGGTTCTCACTGTTCTGCATGATTAGCACACTGGAAAATTAAGTTTAAAAACATGGAAAAAAACCCCGCTAAAACAATTCATTTTACCTGTATGTTATAGGTCACTTGGCAAACCTTGTTGTGCTGAATCTGAACCACAACCAGATTCAGAGACTCCCACCAGAGATTAAAAGGTAGATTTATGCCATCATGATATGCAAGAGGGTTTAGAATTCAGAGGATCCACCATGTATTTAATAATTGTACTTACTAAACTAGATTAACTCATTTGGTGCACATGGAAATTAAAGATTATGTATTCAGAATCAAACCTATTTTTTCCTTCAGCTTGAGCAAACTTGAATGCCTCAGTGTGCTGGACAATCAGCTGGAGGAGGTCCCTGCTGAGTTGGGTCATTTAACTCAATTGTCTGAAATAAACCTGACTCGCAACAAGTTATCTTGGCTGCCACAGCAGCTGTACCAGTGTAAAGGACTGAACAAGTTGTATGTAGCTAGAAACAAGCTGACTAGCCTGCCTGAGGTATGTACCCTAGCCATTTGTGTAATTTTTATCTTTATAGGGAATTCCATTTTGTACCTCGGCAAGTCTGATCATACCTAACAGAAAATATTTGTTGCCCTGATAGTTCTGATACTGTATAACCAAACGCTTTCTCATTAAATACAGGGAATTGGAGCCCTGACAAAACTCCAAATTCTGGATGTGGCTGGGAATGAGCTATCCATGTTTCCAACTGAGGTTCAATGTTTAGCTCAATAGTCAAATAAAAGAATATGGAATTATTATAACTGTACTGCACATTTATATTAACACTTTGTGACTCTTATACATCGCTTTTTCAGTTTCAGCAGCTCCACCTGCAAGAGCTCTACTGTGAAGGCAACAGGTTTGTGTGCTGTGAGCCGTTGGAGGCTGTGCAGGCTGTGGAGGTGCTTACATTAAAGGTAACGTAAAATATTCCTGAAGACATTGCTGTGGTAGACTTACCATTGCTGTTTGATTGATGTCATCATTGTGACCTTAGGAACTGGTTGCCAGATTTGTCCTGAGGGAGGACAGGAACAGGAGCTCTGTGATCCACAGGATGCTTCCCTGTTACCAGTGCCTGGCTGCTCAGCTGGCCAACAGAGGGCACTGTGCCATTTGCCTGGGCCCCTTCCTCACTGCCTGGCTGGAATGTGTGCATTTTGTCAACCTGAGGAAGGTAGTGTTAATGTTTTTGCCTGCTGTCACTGTATTAACATGGCATCATGAAAAATCAAAACACTATGATTCATTGACACCCGATAAAGCATGAATCACTCCGTCAGCACCACTGAAAGACGAAGCAATGATCAGATGTAGCTACAGATGCATGTCATGTGATGTTCATGTATATGTGTGTGTGCATCTGTGTTTCAGGACATGAAACTGAAGAACTCGTTGACCGTTCCAGTACGTGCTCTTCTCTGTTCATACAAGTGCTTTAATAGGGATGGACATTGTTACTTTGGTGTTGTTACAAGATAACCAGAAGTCCAACAAAAAGGTAAAAAAAACAAAAAAACATGATAACTGACACCACTAGCCCTTTGATCATCATTTTTAAATCAAAGCTGTGGACACAAATGTCTTAATCCACAAATTTAACTATAACAGTAGTTTAATGCTCATATGTGCTACTGAGATTATACAGTAATTGTCAGTACTTAAAACTTCCCACAGATGCCATTGCACCATTTGGCCACTAGGTGGTAGCAAATGACCATTTAAAATTGTATTTTTGTTTGCTTCTTGCAGAGCTTACTGTAATGTACTGTAATGCAATGTGCCAACAATAGGATTCTTAAAATTCTCAATAAAAGAAGAAATATTGAACTGCTAAATACATTGCCTGTAGTGAATGGATTTAAACAAAGATGATTTTTACACTCAAGTTTTGCCTGCGAATTTATTTAAGTTTTGCTATTATTATTTTTCTCACATCACAGCAGTACAAACATGCAAATATAAGTGGCAAATCGGTAGAGACTTTCACCATGTTTGTTCAACATGAAACTCAATTGGAGCCTGGATCCCAATTTATTTTGAACTATATTTAGACCCATTAAAATCACACATTGCTAATAATGTGTTCAGCCCTGAATTAAAAATGAACTTACATATAGCTCCTACATGTTCTGGCTGTGTCTAATGGGATCCTATTCCCTTGTCAGTGCTGATCAAGATGCACTGAGACTCCACAGCTACCCTAACTCTACCTTCATCACCAGCCAGTGGCATCTGTTCCAACCTGCCAGACAAGAGAGAGAGAGAGAGAGAGAGAGAGAGAGAGAGAGAGAGAGAGAACTTCATTTCTAGCAAATTAATTTCCCATCCACGCCTCCAGAGCTTGCTAGCTCGTTCGCTAGCTGCTGTGGCCGCTGCTGCGTGTGTCTACTGAGTTGGAGCCTCATGCATAATGCATCAGGTTTAATTGCAAACCCAGAAACTAATGACTTTGGACTGGTTAACAGCAGGGGAGCCATACATCTCAAGCAAACTGAATGAAAAATCAGCTCAGAGGAGAGGAAAAAAAGGAGCCTAGCCCCTAATTGATGAATAATTGAAGCGGCGAGCTACAGGGCATAATTGTGACATTTTGTTTCAATCAATTTCCAAGTGGTGTGGGCAAAAGTGCACTTAAAGGGAAAAAGCAATGACAATAAATGAGAAAGAAAGAAAGAGAGATAGAGCAGTCGCTGATGAAAATGGACACTGGGTCTTCAGTCACTGCAGTGACATTTGTTAGGGCACAGACAAAACTCATTCAAACACAGAATGACTTTTCTGTCTGTCGATCTCGTCTCACTCACTTATGCCACTTTGTCTTCCCCAGCCAATAAATCCATGTCCTTTAAAAATGAGTGGTCATTTTCACTCACCTTATTCATTTTTAAAAAGTCAATTTAAAGCCACTATTGATTTACAGCGCAACAAATAGCGAGGCAGGCGTCCATTTCAAATGCACACGTTTTTTTGTTTTCAGCAAAGCCAAATTCCTTTGCACTCTACTTAGTTTACTGTCAGTGAGCGTGTGAGGGCCGTAAGCCAGGTCCTCAGCTAATGTGCTGGAACTGAACACCACACCAGTCTGTCTTGGGCTAGTTGGCGTGGACTGGGTGAAGCCTGCGGGTCAAAGAGAGCCAGCCAAGACTATTGGAGGACAATGCCATCTGATCTTAGGACTGGCAGGGCAACATGCTTACATTCTCAAGCTCTTGTCATAATATGGATATTGGATTAATTTTTAATACAAGTTTAATAAAATGATACTAAATTATACATGGAAAATAAGCTGTTTTTGTATCAGTTTAAACTGAAGCAGTGATCCATCCAATCCCAGCAATCACACACATTAAGCCCTTAATCGTTAATATTCATCAACAGGATTACATCTCATCAAACCAAATAGGATCAACTGTCATTAAGAGTTTCATCAGAAGTCACTTCCTGAAACTGATGCACTGATGTGACAGAGTTGTACTTTTTACACTAACAAGCCTTTATAATTATGGAACAAAAAATATAAATTATCCCTAAATATTCACACTAGGCACTGTCATATTGCCCACAAAGTTAATATCTAGTTCATTATAAGCAGACAGCAAGGCATGAGGCAAATTGTTTTGTTTGCTCTGCTGCACTTGAAGGGAGTGTATATTCAAAAAAATCTACATTAAACATTTGGAATGATTTATTTTCCATCTTTAAGATTCTGTTTTGTGCTATATTTGACCATAAATGATGCATCACTTAACTAAATATTCATGAGATTTAGATAATGATAGTTCAATTGAAATGTGAAACGTATTTTTAAAGTGTGTGTGTGTGCGTGCATGCATGTGTGTGCATGCACATAGCTTGTAAATAGGTCACTCCATTCTGCTAGCACCACACTAACGGGTGAAAGGCCAGCAGATCTGTACGTGTCTTCTTCCAGGCAGCAGATGTTTGGTCCTGAAGCGGTGGAGCAGCAGCAGACCGGCTCTGCCATTAGCTCAGTGGCCCTGGGCTTTGTCTGTTAGGCGTCCTGGTGTCTGGTGTCTTGCGTCAAGCTAATGCACACATTCATAAATAGGCCTACAAGTACGCAATCTCCTTAACACGCTGTAGAAATACAAATACAATCACTACGCCATGGTTTCTTCAAGATAGTTCATTGCTTTATTTTCAAAGTGCCACCCCACTTGCAGCCCCACGTGTGTGTGTGTGTGAGTGTGTGTGTGTGTGTCTGTGCACACACCTTTTTCATTTCACTGAGCTGTCCTTTATACAGAAATCATTGTGTTTTTGTACAGAGTATTTATAAAAACTATGCACAGCTTGATTGACATTTATGGAAATGAGGAGGTTGCATTCTCAAAGGAGACACCATACGGAAGGGAGCAGCACACTGATGAGAGGCATCTACAAAAGGCGCTTGTAAATTCCTGACATGCCTAGCATATGTTAATGAGCCATTCTCTCGCTCTGATATAATTACTGTGAGGGGATATTGCCTTTGGTGGAAATATCTGTCTCGCATGGCATGGTTACCTCATGGGGGTGAAAAAGTAAAGAATGATAAAGTAGTGGGCGCATAAATTCTCATTTACCATGCTTGGAGGTAAAGAGAGTGATGTTGGCAAATTCACTCAGGATGATATATTGGAAAGAAGGCACCTTGGGTTCATTACATACCTCCTTTGTTAAAGTGTGTTCTGTAGTCTTGTATCATTTGTTAGGGGGTATTTAGTCTGTCTTGTCATTTGGAGCACTCGCATAGGATTCTTTAGTGGAGACTCTGGCTGTTGGAGCTCTTACTTCATCTTGGGACTAGATGAGCAAGTGATGTTACCTCAGAAATGAATATAGGATGCTGGATGAGAGTTTATGCTAATTGATATGATGGAAATGCGTGTATTCACTGGTGAAGGCCATATTTAGTCATGTTGCTATACATTTTATCTGTGGTTTGTCATTTCTTTTTTTAAATCAAGTCTCTGAATACAAGTCTAAAGCCTTAATATATCATTGAAATAATCATCCTTGGTTAATTGCAGCTTTTTGCTCGACATCCAACACATCTTATTATGCACGTTAACAAACAACAAGTTTTCAGTTTTGTAGTATTAAGTGCTCATATTCCAATAGCAATCATAGTTGAGCATAATATCTTCCCTGCAAAACTGGAGCATGTTTAATCATTTTTTCAAAGGTTCCCCAAAAGCATGATTATAGTCATTAAAAGAATGACTCAATGCTGACTCACCCTGATTTCTCCTCTTCTCCCTTTGGGGAACAGCTATTAAAATGAGTAGCATTGATTGCTGTATTAGGGGCCTTGTGACTGGAGAGAGAGAAAAATAGGCATTCAATAGCAAGTGGTGGACCAGTATCAAAGCCAGGAGTGTAGCACTCCAATCAGTGGAATCTATTGTCTTGCATGGCTGCCCAGGACAGATCTTGGTATTGAACCTCTGGCAGAGCACCAGCCTATTGTCTCTTTGATGGCTGTACAATCAATTGTGTTGTTACTGATAATTTCGGGCACTAGGGGGCAGTATGATTCTCTGCTGGCTCTCGAGTGGATTGGGGGGGGGGCAAAAGGCACTGATGCAAAGCACACTAAGATATGCCTGATGAATCCAAAATATAGAACACCTAATATCAGCAAGAACAATGAGCTGTTATTGGAATTTAAAGATTAAATTAAATCAAAGCATCAGAGGAGAACAATGGAACTCATGTGTGACCATTAAAACTAAGAAGTACAACCAAATATGAGAAACGTTGAGTTTCCTGGCACTCAAAGATGCACATCAAGAGAAAAGAGAAATGGCAGGTGTGGAAGACAATGACTGTGCTATGACTCTTCACTGAAAAAATAAAAGATATGACAAAAATTTAAGCTAGACTTGAAGTGCAACAAAAGAAGCCTCCAGGAGTCAAACACCAGCTTTCTCCTTTTTCTTTGTTATAGTAAAATATCAACTTAATTTCTTGTCCTTTGCGGCTACAAGGAAGTGACACCATTAGTGAGCTATTCTTCATTAGTGGAATTTGGAGACTTGAGTCTGATTGTTAGGCCAGAAACTCCACTCTGGCTGTTCTGGATCAGCACTCACCACACTGCAAAAACACCATCCGAAAGTTGTGGTACCACAAAAACACTGCTGGAACTTTAAAAGACCTTTAATCTTCAGTATCTCTGAGTCTTTTCAAATGTTTCCTTGGGTTTGGTAATGACAGAGACCATGTGGAGGGATGAGGAATTTTTGCTTTTATTTGTTTGGGAGAGAGTGTTTACTGAGATGGGAAACAAAACTGGAGAGAAAATGAGGCTGAAAAAGATGTAGAAGCAGCATTATATCTTCTGATGTTGTTTTAGATATTTCTCTCAGTAGGAGGTAATATTAAATTCTATTATATTTTGTTTGGGTGCTGTCACATTCCCAGACTAGCTGTTTATTGTATGAAACAATTCTTTTATGCTGAAGTTTGATATTACGCCGCAGACTTTATCACAAAGAATATGCATATCAGCTGTTTCATATGCACCAGAATATTTCACACTTTCATATTACTACGTTATTTGATTTATTATTCAAAACAATCTTGCATATGAATTCAGGCTGTCAGATACACACTGACAGACGACCCTACAAAGTCTTTCAGTTCCAGATCTACTCCATCATCAATATGATTGACGACACAGACTTGAAACCCAGTTAAAGTGATGGCTACTGGAGCATGCCCAGTATAGCGCAGCGGCAGGCGGGTGGGACACCAAGTAGAAGCATCTGGTCTCCGGGTTTTTCTAGAACACACAGTGCCTGTGGTGCTGCAGGCTTGGCTGGCTGAACATCTGTCTGTGGTGTGCGGGCCGGCTGGATGAGCAGACCCACGGCCCAACCAAGCAGCCAAATGAACGTCCTTCAGGAACATGTGGGTTAATATCCCTGTTATGTGAATCTTTGCGTCCGTGTTCATGCTCTCATTGCTGTTTCCTCTTATTTCTCCTCTCATGATAATGACCACATCATCTAAAGGAGCTGTTTTTGCTTTTATTTTAATTTTACTTTCAACCAGATGGTCTCTTGAGATATAGAAACCTAATTTTTGAGATTACAGTTTATGTCACAGAGACAAGAGTTGCAGAAAGAAAAGAAGCAAGCAAAAACATTGAAGTGAGATATTAAAACACAGAGAAAAACAACACTTTTTCCATTTCAGATCTTTAAAAGGTCAGTGACTGTTTAAAATCATATAAAGTGGCTAATATTTAAAATTTAGTCTCTAAATTAATAGTTTAAATTAATAGTTTAAATAGTTTAAATTTAAAATTTAGTCTCTAAATTAATAGTTTCTTATAGTTCATTGTTGGAGCTACCAGGAAAGCTCTTTAACCAAACTTTATACATATACATTTTAATTTACAATGTATTTGTGACAAATTCTTTGAATTTTTGAGGCAAATTTTTATATTGTTTGAAGGTAACTGCATACTTGACCATGTTGCTAAAGAAAATAAGGTTAGTTACAGTTTCTTAATAATGTTAACTCATTTGACACCAAGTCAGAAAAAATCTGTAGCTATTTGTCTTATTGGAGTCTCTAATGTTTGGTAGCTGATGTTTCGCTTTATAACGCCCTTAATATTGTAAATGTGAAAGTAACATGGCATGAATACATTTCCTCACCCACTACCTGAGTGTGGACTCAAATGAGAATGTGCAGATTTGTGCAGCTCTTATCTCACTCCACATGTTTTGCTTACCGCAGTCATTTTGAAAGGTATGAATCCCTGTTTTATCTCTGCCGTAATAGATTTCAAATTCAGGCTACAGTAGCATAGGAGGTGAACGGTGTTTTGCATTTCTGTGTTCAGTATGACAATGAATTTAGAGGCAGCAGTTGTGGTTTGCCACGTTAACTGAAGAGCCTCTTCTTGACCTGTGTGATGAGCATTCATGTGTTTGCACACAGTGAAAAGGAGAATTAGAAGAGAGCTCAGTCTGACAAAAACAACCATTTGCATGAGTTTTTTTCATGAGCCTGAGCTATTCTGCAGTAGCCGTTTTTGTGGACTGATGTTAACAGCCTCAACAGAAGCTAGAAATATTTTTTTACAGTGTAGTAACAATGATGGAATTGCATTGCTCAGCATATTTAATGTGAATTTGAATTTCCCCTTAATATTACTTTAACTGCCAACAATAGGAAAACAACAAATACATGTTAACGGCACACAACACACAGCTCAGACAGACAGAAAAGAGCAGCATGGTGCATCGTGCCTGCTTGCCCCCTTCCAGTCCAGCCTTGCTGACAACAGATGGCTGTCTCTCCCACAATGCCGTGCGGTTGCAGATGCCAACAGAAGAGGTGACAAACACTCTGCAGGTGTCTGTCCCTCTGCGTCCATCGTGTGTGCACGTGAGTATGAGACAAGGGACAAAGAGCATCTTTTTTGCAGATAGAGGAGAGTGTAATTGATAGCAGAGGACAAACTGCAAGAAGGAAGTGCCATCATATGCTAAATGAACAGGCTGGCACAGACAAACCCAACCTAGGACGACAAATTCAGCAGAAGACACTGCTCATTAATTAGCAGTCAGTGGAAGAAGTAGTCTAATGTTTTATGTACTGTAAGTTGTAATGTCAAAATGGAAAATACTCCATCACAAGTAAAGCGGTAAAATCTTACATTAAAAAAGTACTAATTTTTGAAAAATGGACAGTTTTACTAATTTTGGAATGAAAAAACAATTAAAAAAAAAATAACAAGATAAAATTCTCTAAAACTCCAATTTTGCGTTTTCATGCTTTTTTGCGGCTCTACATTTGGAGTTAATTCATTAATCCTTTTCCCTTTATAAAACTGTAATGCAATGTCTTTTCATCTCATGCGTGAAACTGCAAATAACTGCAGCTGTCAGATGAATATACTGGAGTTAAAAAGTTCAATATTTCTCTTTGAAATATACTGGAGCTGAAGTACAAAGCAGCACAAAGTGAAAAAACCTACAGAAAATAGAAGTACTTTGAAACTTTCCCAAAGCATCGTGATCTGTCTGGTGATTTAAAAATTCATCTTGAGATGCAAAGTATGTGCTGCTTTATGAAAATAGTTTTTGAAAAGTAAAATTTTGTGTGGTGATGCCACTATAGTGCCTTAAAAATCATATTTTGCATGTGATTTTACCAGAAGCAAGTTCCATAATAACTTCTGTAACACTATAAACAGTTATTATATCCTGCATTGCTGTCGTATTTCATGCTGCAGTGCTGGACTGTTTATGATTACAACCTGCATTGTGCAATCTGTTCCCTTTCCCTCAGATCCAGCCAGGCCAGGTGTGCTGGTTGGCAGGGTGAGCAGAGCCAGGTGAGCAAGCTGCTGGCCAGGTGCCCTCCAGAGGCTAGCTGGACTGACCAGATACCAGATGGCTGTGTGGGCAGGCAGGTACACCCATGCAAACACATACACACACACACACATGGGAAAAGACACATGGACTTTCTCACACATACCATGCACCCTCCATTGAGTTTTGAAGTGAAACGCTTAAAGTGTTTTTACTGTATTTTTCTCCCTGTGGCAGCAGTAGAACTCACGCACAAACCACTGATAAAAAAAAACTCTCTTTACTTTAGAGCTCACATGAATTTCACTCTTATAATCTCTCTGGATTAGTTCAGGATTCATTTGTCTACAGTTTATGACTCCATTATTAGTGCTTGAACAAATACTTTTGCAGTATGATTTAGTTAAGCTGCTAAAGGAAATTGTTGCCAGCAGCCTGGAGAGACACTATGATCACAGAAAGGGTGCTTTTCTTAAACATGGAGCTATTAGCAACCCTGCCATGATGAATTAAATATGGATTTCATGCACTTCTTTCCAAATTGAATGTTTCCAAGTTGCTCAATCATTATGTTTTGCAGTGTACATTCAGCCTGAGGTTTCCAAAATACCAAAGTGGCTAAAAAGGAAACATGACTTCGACCACCCACTGGCCACAAGTCATGTTTTTACTTTGCATGCTTCATGTGCAGGAATAGTGTTTGCATACTAGAAGCTCCTCATACATTAGCTTGGTAGCTTGACTGTTCCCACACAGCCACCCACGGCAGCAAAAGACTGGGATCCAGGGTGGCTAATCTAGAGCTTTGAATTTCAGCCCAGATCCGATTAGGCAGACCCAGTGGGTTTGAGATGATTCAGGGTCTAATTTCTCATAATTCCCTCTGGCTTGGATTAGGTCAGGTTTAATTTTATCCATTACTGTTTTGCATTTTGCAAATTAGAATTTGTATATAACATTCTTTACATGATGCTCTATAACTAAAATTAAAGTTTGTTGTTGACGCCTATAATTGTGCAATTGAGCATCAATAAATAAATAAATAAATAAATAAATAAATAAATAAATAAACTAAACATGTAGTTTAATTTTTTTGTCAACAAGGCCAGGTCCTTTCCAAATATTTTCATTTGAAAGTTTTGTCCTATTAAATTTTGCAGTTGTTTGGGTTTGAGAGGTATTAAAACAGAATTCAGGCTGCGTTGAGTAGAGTTGGGCTCAATATTTTAGTCTTGAGTTTCTAAACTTTAAGATAATCCATCAAGGATGGCCCTGACATTTTGGGGGGCCCTAAGCATTTTGAAATTGGGGCCCCCCCAAATTATAAAAGCTGCAACACTAACCTTTATCTCGTTCTTATCTTTCCTCTTCCTCTTTTTTTTTCCCTCTTTCAGAAAGAGATTCAGAAATTGACCATTAGTAAAGTAGCTAAAAAAAAAAGGTAGTTTTTTTAAATTTCTAAAACCATGAAAATCTGTTTTAGGATAACAAAACTGAACCATTGACGGGGGTTCCCTGGCATTCTCAGGGCCCCAAAGTAGCCACTTATTGGGCCGACACTGTAATCCATTCACACTTGGCACTGTTTTATCCATATCTGACAAGAACCAATAGGCTTGAGTAGCTTAATATGCTGCAATGCTTCAACAGTATTTCACGGTCTCAAAAACTACTGTAATTCACTGTCTTTTACATCCAGCCTCCACACAGAAACAATGACAACCATTACTTGTGCAGAAACTGACGCTTCATAAATCACACTTGTGGGCCTGGCCAGGAGAAGACGGATCGGCCATCTGTAAATATTTATTCAGCATCTCTATAATTAAACAGAGCCAATGCATCATGTCAGGCATACATGTCTGATGACGATGGCTCACACACAGCGTTGAATAATAAAATGCAGAACAGCTTGGTCAAACATTTGTTGTAGATCTGAGTGAGAGACAAAGACACACAGACAGACTGAGGGTGCAGTGAAATGAGGACGGAGGGATGAATTCAACATGTTAGAATAGGAAGAAGGACCAAAATAATGGATTGCTAAATGCAACATGTCATTTGAAAAAGAGTGTTGGCACATAAGAAATCAGCAGAAAAATTGATAAATCCAAGATGTTGTGGGAGAAAGAAGAGGGGCTGAGCCAAAAGATGAGAGAATGAGAGAGAGAGAGAGAGAGAGAGAGAGAGAGAGAGAATGGGCGGGGCTAAAGGAGGCAGTTTTTTTCATTATGGTCTTACCAGCTTTTTAGCCAAACAACACATGGATGTTCTGATTTAAACCTTGAAGTTATACTAATGTGATCGTAAATGACGATCAAATAGTGAGAGTATAGGGACATTAGTGAGTGTGTGTAAGTGTGCATGAGAGTGTGCATATGAGAGAGAGAGAGAGAGAGAGAGAGAGAAAGTCTTAGAATCAAAATTCTTTTTACCTTTGATTCCTTGGAACTTTACACATCTATCCATATAGGCCATACATTTCAGCCTGACTAGATTTTCCGCCATTTTGAGTTGTTTCCAAAACCGTTTGTTTTGTATGTCCTTCTACAGTTGTAGCTTAATCATCACCAAAATTTGCAAGTGGCATGTCTGGACCAAGCCAGAAAAAAGTACTGTTTTAGATTTTTGATATTCTTTGTTGTTTTGCTATAATTGGCTGACAAAGTTGTAGGTGTGGCTAATTGTACAACATCTGCTATAAAATCTGGTATATCTCCTCAAAGAATTAGTCTACTGTATCCAAACTTGGTAAACATGTTCACTAAACAAATCTACAAAAAAAATGAGTCATCAACCGACCTGATGGGGGCGCTATAACACCCACAGTAAACTTTCATCAATAACTTCTGAACCGTAGTTCATAGAATCAAAATTCTTTTTTCTCTGTATATCTTGGGCTAAGGCGCATCTATCCATTTAAGCCACGCCCATTTTCAATTTGTAGCTTGTTTGCCATTTTGATTTTTTTTTTTTTTTTNTTTTTTTTTTTTTTTTTGTAAATTTTGATTTAAGAATTTTTTTCTAAAATACCGTAAAAGCTACAGCAATGAAATGTAACAGATTGTTCAACATCTCACTCACTACTCAGGAAAATTAAATTACACGGATTGGCCTGAAGGTTGTGCTGTAATAAGCATGTTTACATTTTGGCCTATAACTATTGAACTGTAAGTCATAGGATCAAAATTCTTTTTCCCTGCATTCCTTGAGTCTATATGCATCCAGCGGTGTAGTCCAACCTCTTCCCCCAACTAGATTATCCGCCATTTGGATTTTTGTCCAAAACTGGTTTTTCGTTACTCTTCCTGTAATTTTGATTCATTAGACAAGCTTTATACAATGTCTAAACCAAGCTGGAAAAAAAGTTACTTTTTCATGTTCTGACCTTCTGTACCATTTTGCGACAATTGGTTGCCAAATTTTAGTGGGCATGGCTTATTTGACATAAACTGTGATATCTCATGAATGATTAGATCTGTGTCACCAGACTTGGTGAATATCTGCATAACGACTTCTGCAAAAACAGAATAATTCATGGAGCCATCGTACGTACTCAGACGCCGCTTACTGCCGCTTGTGGCTATATTTACATTTGGTTCTCTTTTAGGCCAACAAGCACACCTTTACTTCTATTTCCCCTGTTTTATGATAGTATTTGAACAAATTTTAATAGCTCTCTCTCTTCTGTTCGTCCATTAATGTTGTGTGCTGTCGATGCAAATTCAGTGTGTATTTCTGCACTGTTTTGGTGGTAAATTTCTCTCCATGTCTATTTTCACAAAATTATTTCCATCAGTACAATACAGACATGATTTATTCAGTTTTGTTGCTCTGAGTTTCTCTTTTTAGCATAAATACCGATTTAGCCTGATTAATTCATTCACAACACCTAATGCAGCCTCAAGAGGGCAGAAGCCAGTGTCCTCCTTGTGTTGGTCCCAAGCCCGAATAAATGCAGAGGGTTGTGTCAGGAAGGGCATCCGACGTAAAACCTATGCC
>VXCM01004613.1:21806-41542 GCA_014773175.1 Lucifuga dentata | reverse complement strand
GGGGAGAGTGACATGGAATCATGAGTGACATGAAGTGTGTGTGTGGTGATGGTTATTGGTTGTCTATGCAACAGAAAACTCAGTGAGAACATCATTTTCCTGGATGAGGGCAGGCCTCACCCTCCCACTCCCCCTCTCACCCCCACCCCCAACCCTGTATGCTGTCTCTGATCAATAAACCTCTATTTTCTCCCCCACACAAGGTTTCCCATTCAATACAGCTGCCACTGCTTTAAAAACATAGAAGCATGATCCATTTATTATTGGCTGTTACTATGATCTATCTGCCCTCCCCCCTCCCCCCACACCTCTTATTGTTGCTGCCTATTGGGAAAAGGGGNGGGGGGGGGGGGGGGCATCTCTTTATTTCCTTCCCATGCTGCTTATTGACAGGCCATCGCTGGACCCCATCAGTCACCACAGGCTGCTTATGAATGTAGAGATAGATTTATGGTGCATTATTTGGACCTGAGGGTGGTTCAGGTTGGTTTTGTTGGAGGTTTACTGTAAAATTATGCATGTCTCCTGTATTCATAAATCTTTTGCTGTGTAGATTGTTATTTATAGAGGTTAGGGCCTACTTTAAACAGGAGTAAATAAGGCAGTATGTGATACTACTGAATGACATGATAATGTTGCTTAGTTGATGCTCCAGTATTGGCTTATGCTGGCTTCACATCACACCTTTCCCTTCTTTTACATGTTATCCTATGAGAGATGATTGCCTGTCAAAATGTGCTGCCAGTGCTGTAGAATGTGCAGAGGCCTGCTGGGTTTTTTTTTTTGNCTGTCAAAATGTGCTGCCAGTGCTGTAGAATGTGCAGAGGCCTGCTGGGTTTTTTTTTTTGTTTGTTTGTTTTTTTTGTTTGTTTTTTTGCAAGAATTTGAGTGTTGCTCAAAGTTGAAAAAAAGTTAACCTTTTCAAACAGGCACTCTGGGACATCGTCACTTTTTTTTTTTTTTTTTTTTTTTTTAAACCAGTTCACCGATCCTGATGACAACAGTCTGCTCTGGGGACCCAACCGCAACATGGACATCCCTGCTGAGAGGCTCGAGCTGATGGTACCAGAAAACATGCACTTGTGTCACCCTGGAACTCCTGATTGAGATTATTAAATGCCCTTTGTTGAGGATTTCATGTACTCACAAGTGTCTGTGCAGTGGGAATACCCTCCTCTACACGGTCTGCTTCAAAAGCTGAGGCCAAGCTTCCCTCCCTTTGCCATAAAAGCAGTAGCTAGCTAGTAAGTGAACTGAAATCTGAGCAGAGTTGTCCTTTGTTGGTTACAAATGGAGCCCTCAGCATCTCTTGGTTATTTTTTGGTGCTTTTTCTACACAAAAGGCACCATGTGTCTTATAGCCTTAATAAGTGATTTCAGCATGGCTTTTTCACATGCCAGTTCCCCATATTAAAAATGGTTAGGGTCTTTATTGCTAAATGATATAATGAGTTGATAAACAGTGATTTTCCACTTTGTCATGCAGAGGAAGTGAAGCATGTGAAATATCTAGCAGTTTAGGTAGAGTTTTCCCCTCACTAAGGCCTATCAGGCAGCACCCTCAAACATAGCCTGAGATCTCAAACAGTTACATGAAAACAAAGAAAAAAAATTTCTGAGTCACAAATAATAATAATAAAAAAAATACCGTTATCACAATTTGAATCATTAGGTCCAATATATTGTATGTATTTAAATGCCACCAACAGTCATATTAAGATATTTTCTCGTCATGTACTTTGTGTGCATGTAGAGTCAGCCAGAGAAAGGCACGAATGCCCATGTGTTACTAGCATTTGATTAGATATTCATGTCAGGTGAACTTTGACTGGAATGAATTGAACACCATGTGTGGACCTCTGATTTTTTTTTTTTTTTTTTAATGCATCAATGAGAGCCAACTACAAGAACTGAAAATGCACAACATGACAGCTCAAGCCAGTGAAATGTTGATTTTCCTGGGAGCACTAGCACAAAATTTACTTGCTGTGAGGAAACGTAGGATACACTCTTTACTATTTCAGTGGTCAAAGTTCAATATCTTTAAGTAAAGAAGATTCCCATAAATGGCTGTTGACCTGAAGACATTTATTCAGCTAATGCATCAGTCTAACATTTAAAGCCCTACAGCCATTCATCAGGGCATGGACTCTTTGTTAGAACGTCCAGGATCAGAACATTTATAAGTTAAGCTCCTCTCTCACACATCTGATTTCACTGAATCACGTTGCTCAGCTGACAGCCCTGATTACATTTAGAACTGCCAATTTGTGATCCAAAGAAAATATAGGCCTGTAGACAGGATGTGCAAGTTCTAATCTGCAAGATGTTCAAAGTTAAATCAAAGTGATCACTGCGCTCAGTGAATCAGACCGTGAGAACTGAACCGTTGGGTGACCCTTAATTAACCACCGAATGAGGCATGATCACAGAAAGAAAGCTCAAATCTATGATGTGAAAAAACACTCAAGGAAATGTGTTTCTTCCACAAAAAAAATACAGCCCTTGCTCACTTCATATGTCAGACCCGACCCTTGTATGTGCTCTGTTTCCCTAAATATGAGCATATGAACATATCCATGTGTGTGTGAACATTTCTCCTCCACAATCATACACACACTCAGCTTTGCCAAACCTTAACTGGCTCACCATTTTCTCTAGAGGACGTAACTGTCAGCTTCCTGGCTGCCACAGGGCCAGCTCTACCTGACCACTGAAACTGGAGGTCCTCATTAATGTGGTCCACATCATGACAACCTTTAATAGCTACATATAACTGTACAACATCAGATCACGGGACCCGCTGCCATATATTAAAATAATAATGAAGAATGCCCAGAGAAGTCTCACCATATTCTATAAATACCACACACGACTTCCAACTTTGTAGTGGTACCAACTTTCAATGATCTCATCTTATTTCCAAACCATGTTGTGTTCTTAAATTCTGATGTCATGGGAGAAGATGCAATAGCTAGTCCATCCATCTGGGATGTAGCTTGGAAAAAATGAGTTGATAAAGTGTTTTTTTGTTTGTTTGTTTTAAGAACAGGAAAACACAGACTGGCAGACACTAGTAATATTGATGAGTTCAAAGATGAAAATGATGAAGTGAAAGAAAAAATTAACCCAGCCACTTACTTGTCACCTTAAAACTTGCTTACCACGGGATGTTTTGGCTGGTCAGCGGAAAAGGACGAGGGCGACCATTTTGTCCAGATGATGAATGGGCTAGGCTGACAGGTCACTTCTCTCTCTCCCTCTTGCTCTCTCATTCTCTCTCTCTTCCCATCTGTCCTTTTCTCCCCCTCCTGCCTTTCCTACCCCCTCCAACATGAAGCCACAATTTGTTCCCTCCGGCTGGGGGCCCGGAGACGGATTCCACCAGGTGACAGATTTATAGGCATCGGCACGAGGTAAAACGCCTCAAACACTCAGTAACGCCCAAAGACCCACTGCCGGGGAGATGAGATTGAAGCTCCATTTATATCTGCTGGGGTCCCAGTAAAGGGCAACTCCTATATATCTCCTAAACAGGGGGCTGCGTTTCTCAGAAAATGGGTCTAGCTCCTCATCCAGCTGGAAAGCCAGAATTTTCTCATTTCTCATAACATATCTGGATTTCTTTCTTTATGTTTCTTCAGTTTTGGCAAATGAATATATGAACCATATGTGTGAGATTTGCTTCTCAGGTCTAAAGGGAAAAGCTGGGAGTCATTTTCACCTTGGCCGACATACCGACCGCCCCATGTCAGGGAGCTGGCTTGAGGTTTGCAGTGACGGAGTTCACAGGTGTACCCACCCGCACCCCNTACGGGGACCATAATTAATCCAGGCCCAGGCCTCACCCAAAGAGGCTAGAGGCCTACGGGTGGTCCACAACAAAACACACACACTACCACATGCACACAGTTTGTGCACATGCACAAACTGTATTACATACTGTACAGCATGTACATCAAAATGTACTATGTACTTTCTGTCTCTAACGCACACGCGCACACACACAGAGCACACACATCTGCCCGTTCAGCTCTGAAAATATACAAATGCTTTCTTGGCTGTCTGATCAAGGAAACGGTCTGACTGGCCAGCTGGATGGCTGGTAGACTGGTGGACTTAGTGGCTGACTCACCAACTGGCTAACTGGCTAGTTAGCCAGTTGGTGAGTTATTGACATGTTGGTTGACATGTTGGACAGTAGGTGACATGATTGACTGACTGGCTGAGTAACTGGAGGAATAACCCAACGCCTTGCTTACTGGCTGACTCACAAATTTCCATGTGCGCTGCAAGGCTGATTGGCTGGCTGCCTGTGTGATGTAGGTATTCAGCAAATCATTAGCTGACCAAGTGATTGAACTGATTGGATGACTGACTAGCTGGATGCCCAAATGGTAAACATAAACTTACTAGCTAAACAACCAACAAACTGGCTGGTTGGATGATAGATTGATTAAGTGACTAGCAACTGACTAGCCAGATAGCCTTATTGGAGTTGACAAACAGCTGGTTGGCTAACTTGGTTAGCCAACCAGCTAACTTAGCTTAACTTAGCTTGGCTTGGTGGCTGGCCAAGTGTCCTGCTACCTAATGGGTGAAATTATCAACTAGTTGGACTGGCTGAATGATTGCCTGACAGACAAATGGCGGCACCACCAACTGGCCAGTCGATCGACTGGTTGGTTGACTAAATGATTAAATGCATGAAGGTTTTATTCCAGGAAAACCAAACTCATATCTCAACTCTCCTGCTATCCAAACTTCTGGCAGGAAAACCAATGGAAAATCTCTACTCTCCATTCCTTAGGTCTGCTAATAGTGACTGACCGGGCTCCATGAAAAACTTTGTATTTTTCATTACAGACTTTGAACTGATTGTCCTATCCAGAGTGATCAGGTGAGGATTAAAAGTTTCCTAAGGTCTCTTGACGAAGACATTGTGTACGGCTGTAGCAGACAGCGACTGGTCCAGAGACTGAAGCAGTGATCTTTGTGCTACAGGAGCTTCTTCTACATTTTGAGAGCAGCTGCTGCCAGACCAGAAAGCAGAGCTGTGGAGAAAATTATACATTTTAGAAAGAGTATCATGTAACATCTCCAAATATACATCGGCTCCAGTCCACAAAGACATTATCATTTTGTCAGTTGATTATTTACATTACCTACTGGGCTTCAGAATACCCATTAATTTCAAGCTTTCAGTCATTTGATAATTTTGTAAATTGTCATTTCTTACAGATGATGAAAATGAGCTGCATGTTTTATAAAAAGTGGTGCTGCTATAAGTTACTGCCAGAGAAAATGAAGGCATCAACTCAAGCTCCAAAGCAAATTGAGTAAATGAATAATAGATGTTCTTGCCTGTTGAATGAGTTCTGTATTTTCTGTATAACTGCATAAGTACTGCATAAGTACATTTAAGTACTTTTGCATGTATTTGCATGTGCGGTTCAGTTTTATGTGCAAATTACTGTGTATGAATGTTCTTTCTGCAGTTCTTGTCCTTTGACATTCAGTTGCTGAAGTTTTTGTAAGTGGCTCTCTTTTTTTTCTTCTTTTTTTGTCAGTTTAACCATGGTGGTTCCTCTGCTTATGCTTACACTATTACTCATCTCTACTTTATTGCAAAACACTTACACTGCTGGAAGGAAATAGGGATGGGTGGATCAATCCTAAATGTATTGATACTACTCAACACTAAGTCTTGTTTTGAGTATTGATGCTCATGTTAATAATATTGAAAATCCCGGCTCTGTCAGATCCATTGGGAGATGATGGTAAAGGCCTCAGTACACCTCAGCAAACAGCGAGGTTATACACCATGTTGGAAAGTCACCGTGTTTGTGCCTATTCAGAATGCACACACTCGAAGATGGTCTTTGTAATCTTGACATGATGAATGATGTAAATGGAGATAACGGCACACAGTTTCACTTTATTACATAACATTAACAGGTAGCGATGGACCAAATAGTGTATCAAAAGTTTTATGTATAAAATTTTGTTTTCTGAAAAGTCAGGCCATACCTTAGAGGCACATTTCCAGAGTCTGTTGGCAGGTGAAGCAACAGGTTGCTTCCTGAATTCTTCTGTATTTAACTCAGGTTTAAAACCAGTAAACTTGCAAACTCTCCATGTTATTGCAGTACTGTACTTTGCCATGACAGAGTTCACAAATATCTTTATTCAGATCAAGTTTTACTTCATCTTTTATGAGTTCCAAAATAGCGACTGACGTTGGGTTTAAACTGTGCTCATATCTCTGCCAGCAAATAACCATCCTGCCATGTTTGTTTTCGCTTTCTGCCTAGTAATTTGGCCATACATGTGCATGCTCATAAACAAAAGTAAATTTGATGTTGACGTTGACTTGTGTTATTTTAATTTACAAATTTAAAAACTGTATACGCAGTTGGTATACATGCCTCAAATACTGTATATGAGGTAAAACTACTGATTCTGGAGTCATTATGATGATGTATAAATCACAAAAAAAATTGTATCTCTCTCTCGCTCTCTCTTACTCTGTCATTTCAACTTCAATGTCTGTGATAGAGAGGAAGAGAGAGGAAGAGGAAAAGAAGAGGAAAACCCAAAGGCTTAAAAGCTAACCCTGAGGCTGAGACAGGAACAGAGTGAAAGAGTAATCAGGGCAGGCTTTTGGGGAAAGAGAAAGAAAATGAGAGAGTGGATAGGGAGATGGAGGGAAAAATAGGAGAGAAATAAGAGATGATAGAAGAGAAAAACAATGAGGGAGACAAGACAAGAGAAGAAAAAGAAGAGGGAGACATGATGGAAGTGTGTGTGTGTGCGGGGGGTGTTTAGAAGAAAAAAAGAACATACATTTTTCTGGACCAAATTCCTTCAGTCAGAAAGAGGAACCGGCTATAGACAATGTTCCGCTGTGTCCAAACATTACGGTGTGGTTAATGAATAGGATCTCAGTATTTACTCTCCACTAGATCCTAACAGTGACAGAAACACACTCAAACACACACAAACTGTCATAATAACAAGTGACCTGAACATCACCCACTTCCTTACCTACTTCTCAGTAAGAGGTAGGCAAACACACACACACACAACCAAAAATCATAGCGTTAGGCTTCCACAGAGAGGTAAGTAAACACACAGAGGACTGTGGTGGGGGATGAAAGAGCAGGACTTTATCATGGAAGAACAATGCCATCCCATAAAGCAGCTCTCTCGGCCTCTTCACCTGTCTGACTTTATGGATCTCTTTGCTGCAATTAAGCTTTATTAGCCCTTCCCTGCATGACACAGCACAACAGGCACCTTAATTGAATAGCAACACATTAATTAGAGGTGTTAGCCCTTTAATCTAGGCAGAAGATGAGGAGGATTGTGGTTCACATCACAAAGTAAGAATTTGTCTTGGGTGTCTCTGTCAGGGTACCACGATTGTGATCCAAATACTTTTTTCTGTCTATTTTGCAAAAAGTGAAATAGCAATTTTAGTCTGAATTGATGTTGCTCAGTGTTGTTGCAACTTGAGAGCTTTAAGAAGAAGCCTTTGCTCTTATTTGAGGAGCTGATACAAAACAAAATATTTTATGGTTGTGCTGTTAATAACTGGATATGACATCATTACGAGATGCATTTGGTAATTTTTCTATGGGAATAAGAGAAAGAAACACTCCTGGACCAGAATGAAGGCTTTTAACATGCAAAATCCATTGCCAAGAGTTGCTTTGAGCAGTGTTTAAGTGTTTTGAAGTGGATTTTTTCATTTAATGCCTAATGCCTCAGATTTCCTTAAAAATATCCAGATTTTAGAGGAGGACACCACAGAAACCTCCGTCTAATTTGGAGAGTTACAAACAGAAGCTGAGCGCTTCTAACCAAAACCTACAATGTAAATGGATGAGAGTCAACATCTTAATGTTTTGCATTTAGTCTTGGCAGAGGTGTATGTGTCTCTCTGACAGCCTGTTAGCTGTTCTGTGTCATTAGCATGGTGGTGAATGGTATAGTGGGGCTGTAGAAAGGGACAGGGTTGGAAAAAGGGAGAATGGTCCATTGGGCACAGCTGGAAAGGAGTATGTGTGTGTGTGTGTGTGTGTGTGTGTGTGTGTGTGTGGTAGCCAAGGGTCAGCCAAGGGTCAGCCAGAGGGGATAAGATGTGTCTGTCACAACTGACCGCTCAGCGACCACAGTCACCAACCGACCAACCACTTATGTTTGTGTATTATGTGACTGTGACTCTGTGTGTGTGTGTGTATGTTATAGAGAAAAAACAGTTCATTCCTTCTCACACACTTTCACTATCCAGACTGTTACAGCCAACCGCACACTGACCCCCAGAGTGACTGTGTATATGTGTCTCAGACACAAAACAAAAGCAGTTAACTGGACGCAAATTACCTTGAATTCAGCGGAAACAGTGAAGTGTGGAGATAAGACATTCAGGTAGGGGTGTATGTGTGTTTGGGTGGGGCGAGGGGTGGGGGTGGGTGTTACATACAGCTCTGGAATTTAGACAGTTGGATTTTGAAAATTAATCGATTCAGAGATGTATTGGGCCACTACTGAAACCATTAACAGTGCAGACACAGTGTAATGATGTATTTTTCAGTTGCGTCTTGGCCAAACATCCGCCACGGAGTAAAGACCAACACTTAAACATGCATGTTAGGAACTACATTCCTGACTGTGTGACTGTGTAGAACAATGCCATGAGCTGATGTTCCTGCTGCAGCTGCTTTGGGCGTTCACACTTGTTTACAGCGAGAGAAGCTCCACCTGAGACCACACTATCTTTAGCAGCTCAGATGAACACTTTCACCTGATGATACAAAAAGAAAAGTGCACAAACAAAGAGCGCAACAGGTACGTTCTCTCTCTCTCTTTCTCTAGCACACTCATACACACATGCATACATAAAGATTGTATTTCCAGCGAGACCTCACGCTATGGTTTGTTTAGTTTTTACTGTGACCTGGACACCTGACAGTGTTAACTCATCCTATTGTTCCTCCTGCTGGCTCTTGAAAATAGAAGCTTATAGGAAGCAATGAACAATGACTGTTGCATGACCTGCTAATGGATCTAGCAGTCGCTCCATGCCTGTATGTATGTGTGTGTGTGTGTGTGTGTGAGAGAGAGAGAGAGAGAGAGAGAGAGAGAGCAAGCAAGGAAAAGTGCCAAGCGAAGCAGCGAGGATGAGTGTGTGTGCTTCACGAAGTGTGTGTGCATGCAAATGTTTATTTTCATGTGTATATATACAGAGGGTAAAATCACACAGCTTTAAAGAAAACAGAGTGACACAATAATTTAGATCCCACCGTACATTCCATTTGGTAAAGGGCATAACCTGGTGTTTGGATGGTGACGTGTGGTTTTAGTGGTGCAGAGAAAGTTTTATGGCTTCCATTTTAACATTTTACACACTGGCCTGATGCTCTTTCGCAAATGACCTTTCAGTCCAGTCTAACAGTAGTAATTTCAAAATTTCCCATATTAAAAAAAACAAATAGTTCAAAGGTCAAAGGTCAGAGCTGAAAGAAATTGACCGCAGATAGAACAACATTCCTGTTTTCCTAAACAAAGAAATACTGGGAAGCATTCAGCAAGCTGCCAGACACCCTTACGTGTGTGTGTGTGTGTGTGTGTGTGTATTGGGAGGATGACAAAGTGTTAAATTGTATGAGTCACACTAGTAGCAGCACACATTCTTTGGCATTCCCATGGCCTAATGTTTATACTAGGGTAAAGTAAGTGTGTGTGTGTGTGTGTGTGTGTGTGTGTGTGTGTGTTATTGTGCATGTTCCATGTATCTTATTCTTACACTTCCCCTTCACCTCTTATTCATGTCTATTCCATATTTAACATCCCTACCTTTGATTGTTTCCTTCCGTTCTTTACTCGTCTACTTTTGTCTAGCGTTTTCTCTCAGCTCTTCATCTCAGCCTCATCTCTCCTCTTCCTCCCTGTGACAGAGAGGTCAGTGGGCTTTTACCCCAGCCAGCCTCCTCTTTTCTCCTTCCTCTGCTCTCCTTCTTCATTCTACTCATTTATTCCTCTTCCCACCTTCTGTCAGAGAGGCTCGCAATACTTTTAGCCCTCTGCCCATCCTCCTCTTTCATTTTTTGGTNACCTTCTGTCAGAGAGGCTCGCAATACTTTTAGCCCTCTGCCCATCCTCCTCTTTCATTTTTTGGTCCCTCCATTCCTCCTATCTTCTCCTCTCCCCTCTTTCTGTCAGAAACATTAACAGGATATACCTCCCTGCTGAGAGCCTCCTCATCCTCCCTTTTTCCCACTCTCCTACCCACTTCCACCCCCACCCCATTTTTTTTTAACCATCCCTCTCTCCAGTTTGACTGAAGTTTCATCAGACGTCTGGAAGCACCAATCTTGCTCTGTTTTACAGTAGTAACCATATTTTGATGAACCTCCTATCTCCAACAACTGCACCACTCACTGACCATTTTAAAAAAATATGCTACATGTTGCATTTTGTAGACACAAATGCATCACTTTTAATTTAATTATGATACCTTTTATATATTAAATTTAGAAAAAATTCTTCTTGTGGGAAAGAGTATGTTGTCTCACAGGGTGTGTCTTGTCCTATCATCTGTCAATAAGAAACAATGAAAACTCTGCCTTGTTTCCACTAGAAGACCTGAGAAAGCAAAGCCAAAAACAGGCTTCTACCTGGCAAAAGCACATCAGCAACCACGTTTCCTTTTAAACAACCTTGACAATACCCTGAATCAATTATCTGTTTATTCATTATGTAGATTTAACATGCAAGCATTTCTAGAGCTGTACCAACAGCTTGTTGTTTAAAGGTCATGAATGACAGGAGTTGGTTTATATCAGCATCACAATGTGACCTCTGGAAATGTCGGGTTATCCGATTCTTGTCTGTACTGCGATTTAGTCAAAAAATGCAGAGTATGCCAGACAAATGTATGGTATTGATAGGATTCCATCATTTGCTGAATATGCATGACTTGTTGCTTAATCAGCTTACGAGAAGAAATACACCAGGTGAGGAAACACATTTGCAGAATGGTTAAGGAGAGTTAAAGCTAATGGAGCGTTTACATGCTTGAATAATTTGACTTAACACATATCACATAATCTAGGTCTACTCACAGCAGAACAACACCTGTTTATTCTGATTTTATGTCTTCATCAGCTTACAACAGAAGTTTGAACATGCCTGTATACATACTGAAACTGCCCTCTGGCCTCTTGAGTGTTCACAGAGCCTCTAGCATGATAGGATTACCACTTTCATGAAACAAGATAAAACATTTCTAAAAAGTCAAAAGAGGTTGCTGATGTGAAAAAGAAAGCCTCTTTTCCTGGAAATCCAGTCAAAACTAAAATTACACATCCATTAAAAATCCTAATTTGTGGACACACAAATACCTGTCAAACTGAAAATGTTCTCAATACGTTTATAATAAAATCTCTTTTTGCTTTCATATAAATATAAATAAATCATTACTCTGTGTGTGTGTGTGTGTGTGTGTGTGTGTACGCTCCAGCTCACTTTACTTTTATGTTTTCTCAATCATTTGACATGGAGATAACGAAACCCTTTGGATAATATCAGTGTCCTTCCACTTTAGGTTGTCACCAACAAACCTGCATCACTGAAACCTCTTCTCACACACACACACACACACACACACACACACTTAAGTCAAAAGGGCCAGTTTTTGTTTGATCCCTGTTAGTTTTATCTTCTAAACCCAAATGTCAACACTCACTGTTGACACTCAGTCTCCTCCATAATCCAAAGACTGTCCACCTCCAAACCAGAGACCTGTAGGTAACAGCAGATGACCCGGTCACAATGGAAAGTCAATGTGATATGAGGTATAGTGAGGAATTGGGGAGTAATAAAATTGAATAACGTAACAATGCTGTGCAGGACTCTAAAGTCAGAGACAGTGTATTCACAGCTCTACAAATCAATAAAAGCTTTGTAAAGCTTACTGGGATGTGTTGTAATGCTTGGTAGGAGAGTTTTGTTCTTGGTTTTTTTTTTTTCTTACAGCATGACTGATACAACAACTGCAATCCTACCTGCACCTACTTCATGAAAACTTTTACGTTTGCTGCTCAGAGAAGTGGAAGATCAGGAAAAATCCTCTGTGCTTTCAGACATTTTCATACTTATGTGACTTAGTCTGGTTCAGTCAGACTAAACTTTGTTTCACTTCTTGATTTGGCTCTTTTGGCATGTCTGAACACAGGAATCTCACTCAGGTACGAACCCACAAAATCACACTGAGTCCATTTAAAGGAAGTGGTCTCGGTTTGTTTTCAAACAGATTCTGGAGTGGTTTGTTTATGATGTGAATTCAGTCCAAACTAGTTCTCAACCAAGTACAAGAGGATCTATTGGTTGATCTAGAACAAGAGAGGGCTAAGTGTGTTTGTTTAATGTTAAAGGACCATACCATCAATTTTGCTTGTTTAAGCCCAATAAACACTACCAGCATACATATTACTGACTTTACAAAACATAAAACTGTATTTCACTTTTCCTGTTATTTTGCCAAATCCCTTAATCTTTCAAAATCAAACATTCAGGTGATATCACCTTAAAACTCAATGCTAACATGCTTCACCTGCTAACACTTCAGCATGATTGCAGAAGACACAGCCGTTTTAATTTCTCTGTAAAGGCAGCTTGTCCTGGCATTATATTCCCTGGTAGAGACTTACCTTGTCTTCCATGCAGCTCCATGTTGGATCAGTTAAATAAAGTTACATCAACAAAAAACGTAAGAGACATGGTGTCTGCTGTGAAAATTGCTTATTTCAAACAAGTTTCAAGTCTCTACAAATGGATTTTTATAGCATAATGGAGTGTCGGTAAGAAAAACAATTTCTAAAATTTACCAGTAAAGTAGCATGTTTTTGGGAAATGGTTGTCAGTAAAGTAATGTGTATGCAAGGTTTATATATTGGGCTCAAACATGCAAAATTTCAGTATTGTCCTTTAAGTAAATCTCAGCTATGATTACCCGCAGCAAATCAAATGGATGCTGTGAAAAGGTTGTAGCACATGTTCACATGAGATGAAGCGATACGTAGTTTTCCAGATGTTGTCTTTAAGTTTGGCAGAGTTTGCTCAGTATATGGACCAAATGATGACTACAACTACAAATGTATTCCAGTTCTCTCACTGTTCTAGCTACGCTCAAATTTAAAAATAACCATTATTTTTAAAGAATGGGGTGGGAGGTAGGGGTGTGTGTGTGTGTGTGTGTGTGTGTGTGTGTGTNATTATTTTTAAAGAATGGGGTGGGAGGTAGGGGTGTGTGTGTGTGTGTGTGTGTGTGTGTGTGTGTATGTGTGTGTGTGTGACAACTTGTGAATTACTACACAATTCAAGTCTTTTGTTATATGATCAGGACAGGTCACACACACACACACACACACACACACATACAGATACACACAACCATATCAGGTTGCGTACTGTAATATACTCAAGACAACAAAGAGGCGCTGTGCACATATTTATATCCATGTGTGTGTGTGTATGTGTCGCACATGTAGATTATGTACATCAAAACTGGGAAGTGTAACGTGGCAGGTAATTAGTCCAAAGTTTGAGTATACGGTGCAGTCATGACATCGCCTCTCTTTGATGTGACTTTTACCACCTCAAACTGCGGCGTAAAGACTTACCCGATGACTCTCTCTCTCTCTCTCTCTCTCTCTTTCTACGTGTGGCTTTTGATTCAGTACAGATACATTTTGACTGTAGATGAATAGAAACAAATCCTATGCTGTGTGTGTTGTTTTTATGTTGAAGCCTTTTCAAGTTTCCTTTATCATCCCCTTCTTCCTCACTGTCCTCCATTACCCCCCCCCCCNACCACCTACTATCTCTCTCTCTCTCTCTCTGCCTCTGTTTCAGGTTAATCATTCCAACTGCACTATCTTGCCAGTGGAGGTTTTATCAGTCTCTGTGTCATTTTATAACCTAACCACAACCCCCTTCAGCCCTCTGCCTCCTGCACCCTGCTTCTCTCACTTGTTACACTTAGATTCCACCCTCAGTGCCTGCAAGATGTGTTTAACTCAGCCTAAACCAACCCAACCCAGTCTGAACCAATCCCGACCCAGCATTTAAATAGTATGCTGCTGATTGGTAGAACTTGCACTGCATCAAGACTTAGGCTTAGGTCAGCGTACAGGTCACCAAACAATTGTAAAAGGGTGGTGTGTGTTTGTGTGCATGTGTGTGTGTGACAGAGAGAGAGAGAGAGAGAGAGAGAAAGAAAATGTGTGTCCACATGTGAGAAAATGACATGTCGCAAGTGTTTGGCAAGTACAACTTAATTTTACACACAGTCCAGGTTAAAATGTAAAAGCGATGATTTAATGGTGGTGAAGCACATTCCCACTAAAACGGTTACACAATTAGGAGCTTACTGGATGTGCTGGAAATGGAGAAGAGTGCATACTGGGAAATTACCAGCACTGACAGCCAAAAGGAAGAGCTGAACTCCACAGAGGAGCAGGTGAGCTCTCTCTCTCTCTCTCTCTCTCTCTCTCTCTCTCTCTCNTCTCTCTCCCTCCCCCTCTCCATGTGGATTGGCTGTCACTAAATCCAGACTAAAAACAGCTGACTCATCATACCTGTAGCAAGAAGCATTCACGTTTGAACTGAATTAATGTGTTTTTCATCTTTTACACTGATTTTTAAAAAGTGATGTTACTGAAATTGTGGAAAGACAGCTGGATTCACAAGGCAAAATGACGTTAAAATTGATTAGACAGAATTAGTGGTTTACTGTTTAGAGTACCTCTGTTGTACACTTCACATCAATGCAATGTGTAATACATGTAATAACACATTACAATCTAACGATCCGCATTTAATCGGGCTGAACGCAACAGGTCGGTCGGACTGTCCATGTTTTTTTTTTTTTTNTTTTTTTTTTTTTTTTGTTGTTTGTTTTTTTTAAATATAATTCAATTTGCATTCGCCCTGCTTTCATTTCAATCAAAGTTTAAAGATTTTAGACAATAAAACTGGACGAAAGCAGTCTAATAATGCGCTGCAAATTGTTAAAATAAAAATCACCGGATAATCAAACAGTGCGGTTCTGGAACAAATTCGACTGCAAAAATAAACCGGAAAGACGGAAAGGCGTTTAAAACAATAATCCAAATAAGCTAAGAGTTACAAAGGTAGGGACAATTAATCGTATTATTATTAATGCTAATATTTTTGTAGTCTATGGTTGCATTTTATTTCAAGTAATTAGCCTTTAATGTATTCAAATCAATAATTAAATTGCAATATTCCGCCTTTATCATTTAAAGGGCTTCTCTCGTTGAATTTTAACTCACAGTAGGCGGATGTGAACGCGCGGAGGTGGACGTGAGAGCGCGCTCTGTGACCCTACAGGTGAGTCTGTCGGTGACCTCTAACCCTCCTCATCCTCACTGACTCAGGCAGAAGATAAGAGGAATTTGGTGAAGTAAAATAAGCGTCTGTGTATTTGTAATGAGCGTGTATCTGAGGGGTTAAGAGAACGTGAACAGTATATTGTGTCAATAAAATTGCTATTTGATTCGGTATGGCCTAAATAGTCCGATCAGATCAGTCTTCAGGTGTCTCCTGAGTTGATAACTGCTCATTATTGCTAAAAATAGAGAAGGTGTTTTTCATTACATAAGGGGGATTATCCAAAAATCCAAGACATTTAAGCCCGAGGCTGCAGCATTGCTTAAGGTTTCCATAAAGAAAGAAAGAAAGAAAGAAATTCAAATATGCATTACATTACACTTTAATAATCCCCTGAGGTAAACTTGGATGGCCATAGCAGGGACCAGGAGGATAAAACAAACAGTGATTAATAAAAATAACAAAACATGAAATAGAACAATATTTGCTGTATAGATTTGATGCATACAGCAGATACGTATACTGACAAGGGGTTTAATGACAGATTTATATTATAGAAGCTGGTGTGTGTGTGTGTGTGTGCTTGAGTGCGTGCGTGTTGCAGTACGGCTCCTGTTACAGCACGCTCCGGTCCACGTACCTCGCGTGCCACTTTCGCGCTCCGTGCGCTCAAGGGGAGTCTGCTCTGACTGTTGCATCACCTCGCTTGATTTCCTTCTTCTCCCTCTGCTTTTTAAGTCCATCATTAACGGGATTAAATAGCTGAGATTTTGGAGAGCTGAAGCAGCGGGTTTGAGGCGATGTTTCCTGGTCTTCTCGGCTGATTGGATCTAGGAAGGGTGATGTCAGACGACCGCATGAGTCTCTGATTGGAGAGAGCGGAGTAAACAAAGCCGCGAGGAGGAGGAGGAGAGGTCTCCACATCTCCAGACCGTCCGACCGACACACCGAAACCGACTTTACACACAGGAGAGGACGGCCCGGCGGCGCGTCCTTGTCTCTAAAGCCTGAAAGTTAGACAGACTGACAGTCCCGCTTCGCTGCTGACGCGCATAAAGACTTTGGGGAAGCAGAACGGAAAGTTGTCACAGTCTTTGAATGCGGACGCTGTGCGCAGGTCTCTCCATGAAGAGTCCGAGTCTCTAAATCAGCGCCTAACAGCTTCTTAATTAGTGTGGAAAGGAATCACCAGTCTGTGTTCTGCTGTATCGTTGTGTGTTTTTTGCGTAAAAGCAACTTAACAAATAAAAAAACAAAAAAAAAAAACAAAGATGTTGATTCGGGGAAGACACACACCGGCTATGTAGCCCGGCTGTTTGGAGACAATTTGAGTCGCTTAAATCAAGCTTCTTCTTCTTTCTTTTTCCTTGTTGATTATATGGCCAGATAATCAGTAGAGAGAAAGATAGAGAAAGAGCTGTAAAGAAGCTCGGGACAATTTGACGTCTTCGTGGGACATCTGCCTCTCCCATCCAGGTGTCCCGCCGGGCGGTGCGGAGTCTCCAGCTCGGGCAGGCAGCGCTGTCATGCTGCCCAAAGTCGAGACTGAATCCTCTGGACTCTCTCGATCGTATGGAGAACAAGGGCACATGCCAAGAAATATACAAGGTAAGAAGCCTCATGCATGTTCATCCTTACAGAGGAACATCCACAATATTTCACTTTAGGGCTTCACGGAGCGTTTATCAGACTGAAAGTCACCAAACTTCTGAAAACGACTTAAGCCAAATCCTTTTCTGCAGACTGTTAATATATTATTGCTTCATTAATGTATTAAATAATTAGATGTGTTTAAGGTCACTCTCTTAGTATACAGACTTTTAACAGCTTTATTATGAAATTTTATTTTATTTTTTGTTCTCATCTAAATTAATGGTCAAAAACTGCATGTAAATAAAACTGGGGGAAAGTTCTAAGGTTTCACCGGTGATTATTCATCAAACCGCGTATTACTAAGGCTGGAAATGAGTGTCAAACGGGAAGACAGATCACTAAACTTTCACGTTTCTCTGGTACAGTAGCTGACTTTCTTAAAATTTAAGCGATAGACCTAATCGGTGCTTTTTGTCTGAGAAAATTTCAGCTTTCATTCTCTTTGCATGCAAACTAAAATGTAGACATTTTAGTTTAATTCAGTGAACCGCTTTTCATTAAACTATCTAACCTCGGACCATCCACCGTCCTCTTCTGTCGCGCACGCATTATTTCTGGCGTAATTTAAACTATAAATAGGGAAATAATTGCAAACATTGAGACTTTTTTTTCTCGTACTTTACACTCTAAAAATTCATGCATCAAAATCAGAGACCGAAATGAATGCAGGACATGCGAGTTGTGGCTTTTCTCATATCACACTCATGCATGTGCACACTTTCATTTAAATGTCTTACCGGCAAAAATCTCCCTTATGAGCTCCAACATTTAGGAAGAACATTTAGAGAGGATGTGCAAATTATAAAGTATTAATTTATCAGCTTTGATTGAATGTGAGAAGAAAAAATGTTTTGGTCAGATTTATTTCAGGATATTTTAGAAATTCTGTATCTCCCTGGTGCATTTTCAGTTATTCCTCAGTTTTTGTAAGGTACAACTACAGAAAAGAGACTTTTTAAACGACGCAACTGGTGTTAATCCATTATTCCCTCCGTCATTCCTCGTAAATACAAGCGGGCAGTCAATTAACCCGCTTGGTTTATGAGGTTTTGATAACGAAAGCTCACAAGACGAGGAGCGGCTCGTTACAAAGCCGTTATCTGCTTCCACACAAGGAAGCTCGGACCGAAAGAGGATTTTTCTCTTGGAACTATCAGCGTTTTAAAGATGGGGAATTTAAGGAGCAATTTCCATCCAGGTAAAAATCCTGCAGGTGGGAGACTTTTCTGGATCTTCTGGGGCCAAAGAATCCGTGTTTGTGTGGAGGATGCAGAGATAGAAGACTTCACATCTTCATGTGCAGTTTAGGCGTCACTCACCTTCATATGCTGTTTTATTTTTAATTACATGAAATTCATAGTTTAGGCACATAAATAATCAAAAACGGTAAAATACCCCGACAAAATAAAAACTGACTCTTTTCTGAAAATATGCACTGCTGCTGTAGTTTTTTTCCTTCTAGATCAGCAGCGACTAGAAGAACTAATTTAGATTCATTTTTATTTACAGCTACATCTGCACCCGCTGCCCTGATAAGGTTTATTTTCTATATTAAATATGTCCAAATCGGCAACTATTGCGCCTCACGAAAACTAGGCCCAAACAAAAGCGCTTTGAAGGTAGAGATGGAGTTTAGTGGAGCTGTAGTGGAAAATGAGATTTGAGTGGAACTTGTTGCTTCAGCTGGAATATTCAGCAGAAATCAGCTCTCATTAGAGGTTACAATCAGCAGATGAATGAATCTGAACACGAGGTGGAATATCTGTGAAGGCCTTGGAAGGCGGCTCGTTGACAAAATATTTCCACTTTTACAGCCACATCCACGGAGATTTTCCTGTTTGATCCCTGCTTGCCTTGTATGATTACGACCATAAATGCTTTTGTAAGTGTTGTAAATGTCAGTCTGACTGTTTGCTTTGCGTTGTAACACAGAACCTTATCAATGCCACTATTTCTATCGGGGCTAAAACAAATACACTATAATAATATCCGAGCTGTTTAGTATTGAGTCCTGATTGATATCTTGTTTAAAAAAAAAAGAAAAAAAAGGAAAAGAAAGAAAGAAAGAAAGAAAAAGAAAATAAAAAAGAAAAGCTAAAGTGGTTGATGTAATTTCTAAACCAAGCCTGAATTAAAATTTGGTAGCAATTTATCCGCTTACTATTAATATTTGAAAATTCATTGGGCAGAGGAGAATTTTTGCAAAATTACATGACGGACTTATTAGATCAGAAATTTTTTCAGCACCGAAACGAATAAAATTGGCCAATAGGACTGCGGGAAAGTCTGCGAGGGGAAAGATGAATGTTGGCTGTTTTTCTGCTCGCCTGCAGAGATAAGAGCTTCTCTGTGTGTCTTCATTTGTCTGTGGGCGGTAACATTTTCCCCTCCAATCCTAAACTCTAATATCTCTCCATTTCCCCCAGCGATTTCACGACTTACAGGCATGCATATTTATGAGGCTCCTTTCATGCGTTTTTTTAAAAAAAATACAAATCTATATTATTTGGCGCAGAAAATAAATGGTTGCGCGCTTTTAACCCATTCCAAAATCAACTATTCATCGTCCCTCCTACCCAAATAAAACTTCTGTAAATCAAAAAAAAAAAAAAAAAAAAAAAAAAAAAAAAAAAAAAAAAAAAAAAAAAAAAAAAAAAAAAAAA
>VXCM01004613.1:0-21760 GCA_014773175.1 Lucifuga dentata | reverse complement strand
GAGAGAGAGAGAGAGAGAGAGAGAGAGAGAGATTGTCCAGCACTGAAATAGCCTTTTCTGTCTCCTCCGCAGCGCCTCAGTTAAAAATGATGGACTACTCTTATGACGAAGACCTGGACGAGATGTGTCCCGTGTGTGGAGACAAAGTTTCAGGATATCACTATGGACTCCTGACCTGTGAGAGCTGCAAGGTTGGTACCCCCCACCCCCAAACTGCGATATGACATTAACATTTCCAACAAAATAAAAGCGTGCTTATGGAGCTGACAGTGCTGCTTCTGTCCTGCCTAAATATTCCTGCAGTGATCATTAAACTGTCTTTGGTTTAGGTATGGAGGTCGCCATGATCTTTAAAATATAACAGCACACTTTATATTAGTGTGAAAATCTCCTAGAGTGAAGCTGGAGAGTTTATGAACTTCATGGTATTTTTATCTGCTTGCAATATTCATTGAATATTCCTCTGTGTACTATAATATTTGTATAGACTCACTGTGGTCTTTTGAAATATTTACTTCTTGGTGACTCCTATATTTCAGAGTATTAATCTGATTGTTCAGCTGTAGACATGTTGTAGATATCATTTGGACTTGAACCAAGTGAACCAGTACTACAAAAATTCACTTCAGACACTTAACATTACAGGAAACCAAACGAAAATATTATAATCACAGTTGATTGAAGAAAAATTTCCTATGTCTGTCGGAGGAAAAGTAACAACAGCAAACACTAAAAAAAAAAAAAAAAAAAAAAATGTAGCAGACACGAGAGGACGACAGCTCCAGAAGCAGACACACAATAATGCTGTCTGTTTGTTCAAGCATGTGTCCTGCTGTTTAAAACTCTCATCACGAGTTCATTCAGCTCTGACTTGCATTATTGTGTGCAACGTGTTTCCATACAGGTTAATTTGCTGGACGGAAGCAATTACAAAGCAAACTTGTCATTATTAAATTCAGCTCTCTCAACAACCTATTTGTCCCTTCCTGCCAATTCTTTTTTTCTTCACACTGAGCTAATAGGCATTTCACCCATGTGTTGTTTTTTTTTTTTGTTTGTTTGTTTTAGCCCAGTAAAGCTGTCAGCACAAAATTAAGCAAAGACAAATGTCTATGTGTTAACACTATTTAGTGTAAAATTGCAGCTCACGGTATTGATGCCGAGATGCACATTTCTTGCCTATGTGGTCATTATTCAAAGCAGATGTTATAGATTTTATCCCTTATTATGACCTTGAGATGCTAAGCACTTGCTTCAAGCGAGACGTTAAGTGGCATCTCTGCCGTTTTTCTGCCTTAACACAGCCAGTCCACAAACACATTTCCCAGTTTAGTTGAATTGCTATAAATGTGTGAGTGTGTGTGTGACGATGCATGATGTGGATGAAGAGGTCTGTTTTAAAGTGCACATATCCTTGTTGAAAAATTAATAATATTGATAATTACCTGAAGCTTACCATTGATTATCTCTAGAATCTAGACGATCCATTCATTGTGATTATGGGTGCTGGGCTGATATATCAGTTTGTTGACATGTTACAGGCATATATATAATATGATACTGGCATTAAGCATGCAGTGAAATCTATCCGCAGTGTGTGAAATTCATTGCTGTTCACAGCTGCACAAAACAGCTGGAAAAAGCTGCAATGAAAATACGCTTTCTTCACCTTCTATTAAGAAGATGTTGACTTCCTAAAACAACTACCATATATTCCAGTAGATTAGGGTTTAAGGGAGAGTTTGTCACCAGCCTGAAAATGCTCAAAATGTAATGTATTTATTATATTTATACACATTATTTATTTTGTCCACATTTGTTTTGTGTTATTAGTTATTGTAGGGACTTTTTCCAGCTTTGTGTTTTTCGTTTTGGAAATTTCAGGCGAGTTTTGCAGTGGAACAGTTTAGCAGTAGGATATGGGCTGAAGTCATCNACCACCACCCTAACCACCCTTCAAAACACGTCAAAAATAGGTTTTAGTCTCCAGTGGGGTCAGATTTGACCATTGGTTGGTTACCAATATTGAACAGAGGAACTGGCATATATGAGGTATTAAAATGTTCACACACACACACACACACACACACACACATAAGATNCTGGCATATATGAGGTATTAAAATGTTCACACACACACACACACACACACACACACATAAGATGCTTTAATCACCTCATAATCCTTGCATCTCCCCAAACACATATACTGGATCACATAACCCCCCCTCCCCCACCCCACCATATGTATACTGTAAATGTCACATACACACTTTCCCCTTTATTCACACACACACACACACACACACACACACACACACTCCCTTTCCCTCAAAGTAAACACAGACGCACATTATACCTGTTAGAATAACAACAACAAGACTCCGCAGCTCCAGCAGCTATAACGCTCATTACAGACATCAGGCTCAGTCGAGTGTGTTTCTTCTTGGGACGCGTACTTTACGGGTGTTTAGCTGACCCCCTTATCAAGAGAGATTTAGAGTGAGAACAGCAGAATGACATCAAAATCTGAGAAAGTCTGCATAATCAGTAAAAAGGTCAAGGGTCAAACCCAAAAGTGGGCATTTAGAGAAGAGAATATACAGTATATTGGAAAAAAAATTGAGAAAAATATGGGATGTGGAAGGTCGAAAAGATTCAGCGGCAGCAGTTTGGTGTGCAGGGGCTCTGTGTACAGATGATGAGGAATGCTGTCATTTTCTTTACACTTTATTTTGACAAATGAGACTATTTGGTATTTTTAATGGCATTAGATAAGAAGCTAAAATCAATCTGAGCTTTTATGTTGCCTTTTCTTGTTGGAACTTTGGATGATGGAAGTGGTTTTTAGTGAGATGATGGTCACTGTCTGTAGATCTGGTGTGTGTGTTTTTGATGCGGGTTAGAATGCAGTTTGTTTTTAATATTTATAACTCATACTGTGAGCTAAGTGGAATTTTCACCGCTGGAAAGTTGATATTCCAAAACCACATGCAGGTTTTTTTTTGTTTTGTTTTGGGTTTTTTTTTTTTTTGCAGATTGTCAAATTTGTTTTGGGGTGAGATATTGACACCTGCATTTTCTTTCTGTCTTTTTATTTTTTTAAAGACCATGTTTAAGGATTCTCCTTGTAGGTTATAGATCTAGAATACATTTGAGTTTCCCTGCTTCAAATAATTAATTCCATGTTGCAGGTATGAAATCTCAGCAGCCCCAGAACTGTGAATATATGTGGATATATTTGATTTGATTTGTGGACTCCTGTGCTCATATTTTTCAATAATGAAGCAGAGAGTTAAAAAGATGCTTTCCACATAAATTCCATGAGTCTTTACATGAGTGCAGAAAATACTAAAATGGTAATGCAATTTTGAAATTACAATTTACAAATAGACCCAAATTACATTATAGTCCCTTGCTCTAATCTTGGTTATAAAGTATATAATTTATCATAAAAAGAAAGCACTGAGTACATCAGATATAGAGAGAATTTATTTAGCTTTTTTTAAATTTAAAGATGTGAGGTGAATGGATTTTTACAAATATTTTCTTTGTGTAATTTCCATTTTAAAATAGGAGACAGCAGCATGAGAAAAAAAAAGAATATCATTACAAATAAAAACTTTTAGCAAGCACTGAAATTTGTTCAACTTCTAAAACAAAAAAAAGAAAAAAAAATACATTCACCTCTGCTTAATGTCCTGTATGCCTTTGTAAGGGTGTGTGTGTGTGTCTGTAACATGACGTCCAGTTGAATATAGCTTTCAAAAGCTCACAGTATGCGTATGTGCACGTCTATATGTGTGCACGTCCATTAAGTCTGTCCCTCTCATCTGTCTGGAGTGTGAATGGGCCAATTACCATTGCTTTGCCGGGGTCAAGCGGGTTGACGTCTTAATTGGTTCTCTCCACAGGGCTTCTTCAAGCGCACCGTCCAGAACAACAAGCGCTACACATGTATAGAGAACCAGAGCTGCCAGATTGACAAAACCCAGAGGAAGCGCTGCCCTTACTGCCGCTTCCAAAAGTGCCTCACCGTCGGCATGAAACTAGAAGGTACAGCAACATCTTTGTATTTCTACATTTCTGCTGCTGAAATGCAGTTTGTTTCTTGCTAAAACTTGGTGCTAAGCTGGGAGTGCTCAGAAGTGTTGATTTTGTGTAGATAATTGTGAAGATTTTGTATTCTTTAAAATGAATGAATGGGATGTAATCATTGTGTCTCAGGAGGAGACATTTGGGAGTTTAGCGCAAGTCTTGCACAAGGGTTCTATGACAAAATGGATGGCTGGCTGTCTTTTAGCCACTGAATATACCAAATCACCTCTCAATTCACTTTTAAGCATTGGTATTTATTGAAAACATGATATATCTACATATCTACATAAGGAGAAGCAGATCCCGACAGTCATTCTGAATTCTGTGTACAGCATCAAATTTTTCAAAATATGCCTGCTTGCAATCATTGTTTGAGAGATTGAGAGGTAAAATGGTGACTGCAGCTCTTGACAGTAGCCAGGTTTGCTATTTCTGAACTTCCACAGAGCTATTTTAAAAAGTAGAAATGCTGAACAGATTCTGTTTTTTCCATTGATTCGTAATTGCACGGTTAGTCACGACTCAGTTCTCTGCGCTTGTCAGAGGGAAATATTCTTCCGTGATTAATTTGCTTTTGAAGACTTTTCATTCTGAACTGAGACATCCACCATGTGAGAGAGGTGAATACCTGCTTTGAAAAGATGATTGCTGGTATGAAAGGAGACAATTGTTTGTATTTAAAGAGTCAGTGATGAAAATCACAGTGATTTCTCTTCTCCGGAACGTTTATCTACAAGTAAAACCTGTCAGCCAATACAACGTAAAGCATTAATGCTTATTAGTATTTTAGATGGGGTCAGTGGAGTTTTGGAGGAATCTGGTAGCTTTTGTGCACTTTAAACTTCCAGACAGTGTAATAGATAAAATATGAAACTTGGCAGCAGGGTGAGAATGGTAATGATGATACTTTTGGACGGTCGTTTCGAGGCCTCTTTGTTTAAATTGAACATGGCTCAGAAACTTGTTCAAACATAGTTATCCAGAAGTGACAGGATGGCAGGGTAACAAGGATTTTCCAACATTCAAAGATAATATTTAAAATCAACTATTTTTCCACACATAAATTGACAGTTCTGAAATTCTAGTGTTATATCACCAAATTATGGTCAGTAAAATAGCCTGAAGGTCATCAAAAATATGTCTGAAATACAGAGGATGTAAAAGTGGCTGCGGTCCTAAAACATAATCTAATTCTGAAACCAAATTCCTCGTGTGTTTTTAATTTCAACCGAATTAAATTCACTTGGTCCTTGTAATGACCACACAGAATCACAAAGAGCTTAAGTATTAAAGAAATAAAACTCTGGGAGGGTAAAAGTAAAGCAAAGACTCCTCACTATTATCTTTCCGGAGGCTTCTCCCTTTACCTGCCATGCACAGTGTAATTAATTGCTGTTAATTGTGAATGGCCGCTGGGCAGGATGTCCCAGCCTGTCATTCCTGTCCCCACCCCTGTCACCCGACAGGGGTGGGGAGGGGGTGCGTTTCATTTGTTTTGCTAGCAGTAGCTTGCGTCTCGCGGGTAAGACGGACCCTGCAGCACTCTGTCAGCAGCCAGAAGCTCCAATGGGCGACTCCTGCCACAAAGAGTAAAGACCTCCCATACAGAAATGCTGACACCCCTTCATACACAGGCTTATGCGCGCGTGCGCGCGCGCACACACACACACACACACACACACAGCTCTCTCTGGAAAACACATACACATATTCATAAGACACCCAAAAAAAAAAACTNAAAAAAAAAAAAAAAAATGTGTTTAATAGCAAAAAGGAGGGTTATGGTCATGTAATTTATACTTGCAAGCTTTTCATTCTGTTTATTTTTTTGTTTTGTTTTTTTCCTCTCACAGCAGCTTGCAGCAATCTCGGAATTTGGGATACTCGGTGGAAACCAAATGTGAACCAAAAAATATCCAATGTTCTTCCTGTTTGTTTGCCAGCCACCAGGACGTTTTGTACAGTTTTGAGTTTGCTGTGAGGGTGATAGTTCTAAAGTTTGCATTTTGTGTGTGTGTTGTTTCAGTCAGGGGGCAGACGGGCATATTTCTGAGTCACATACACAATATTGTGACATCTCTACCAGCCTGTGCCAACTCTAAGAGATCCAGTCATATGATCCGGGGCATCAAACAAATCTCAGTGACCAACCAAAAAAAAAACATCAAAAATTTCCTAATGCTGGACTGACGTGCCCTGTGAGCTTCTGTCATTGGATAAATGACGTACCTCTGACCCCATGTGTAGCAGTCAAGATATGGTTTCCAAAATAAAATGCCTCTTTCCTGTTGTTGCATCAGCGTGAGTGATGAGAGATTCCAGGTCAAACAGTCACAGGTTTGATCCCTACAATTTACAACTTCGCTTGATTAAATCCTTTTCCGGGTCTTATTATTATAATGTGAAATTCTAAACTGTAAAATTTATCTGTGTCTTGCATCTAAGTGATTTATGTTTTTCGTCAGACCTGGTTGAAGGAAAAAAGGCACACTCAAACACAGACACACACATAGGAATCTTTGCTCCTTGGCATGCAGTGTAGCATCTAAGCTAGTGTTGACTTGCTGAGAAAAAAAAAAGAAAGCAAAGAGACACTTCCTGCTATGGCTTAAGCTATTAGCAAGTCATTCAGCAAGCCTAATGAAGCGTGCTATAACTGAACAGCTCCCACCGGTATGATTTTCTTCTGGTGCGGAGTGGAAGTTGCCTTGTATCATATGCTTCACTGAGCTCTCTATTTCCTTAGCACGTGTATCCTCTAAAAGCCAGCATGCCAGTGGTATCTGTTATACTGTGGGTTTGAATACTCTGTTTCCAATGTATACTATGCAAGAAAACAAAATTACATGTTTGTAAAACAACAACCATTTACAGCTAAATTTTATATTGATGTGAGCTCTTACAAAATGATTATAAGAGAGGAGATTTTGCAGCTACACTAATAACATGCTGATTATTTCTGTCATAGTTTTGACATACTAAATGTCAGAAAATACATTCAAATCTCAGTTATCTGATAGATGGCTGTTGTCCAGCCACTACTGTTTTGTTATAAACTGCAGACATTTTGCTATGTCACAGTGACCTGAAAAGCACTTCTCATTTTTCTATTCTTACACACAACTAATCTCTGTTAAAACATTATGACTATGGCAGTCTTGGTAGCTAAATTTGTTAAATAAAAGCAAAACCTCTGGAGCTACCCAGCTGAAACTAGATCCTCCAAGTGAGTGTTTGTATATTCCTCTCTCTACCTCCACTTTTTATTTCCTCCCTGTCTCCATCTTTCTCTCTGAGGCTCGTCTTCCATCNTCTCTACCTCCACTTTTTATTTCCTCCCTGTCTCCATCTTTCTCTCTGAGGCTCGTCTTCCATCAGCTTCCCAGTACCTGCGCTGGAAGCCAGGGAGCTGTCCCATTACTTATGCATAGGTATCATAGGTATTCATGTGTGTGCATGGAATAGGGCGCATCCCGAGCAGAGGCCAGGGCCCCAACATGACAAACAGGGTGTCAGCAGGGCTCCGCGGGACCCATTAATATGCCGACGGCCGACAGGGATCCTCACCTACGCGCACTTAATATTCCTGTATATTAAACAACCATAAATCAGAGGATATAAGCTCTAAAGGCTCTGAGTATGTGTGTACAGGATGTGTTTGAATCTGGGGCAATGTTTAGGTGGTAGGAATGTGTGTTTGTGTGCGCAGAGGAACTGTGTGTTAAGGATGCATCGTGTATCTTTGGCTGCATTTGTGTATGCTCTGAGAGTACTTGTGTGTTTATAAATGTTTGAGATGGTGAATACGTGTGTGTGTGTGTGTGTGTGTGTGCTGAGCGCCGGACTCTTTTGAGGAAAAGGAAGGGGCATTTGGTTGGGTCAATTTGTGACTTTATGGATGTGTGTGAAGATGTGTGAGTGTGTGTGTATGTGCTCTCAGACAGGGTAAATCAGAGAATTCACAGTGGAAGAGAGCATCAGCCTCATAGCATTTCAGCCTGGATTTAGCCCCAAAGCCTAAATACTAGCTCATAATATTCCCAAACTCAGATGCTTTTCTCATTAATAGAATGGAGCTGCTTCAAAGAAAAAAAAAAAAATGACAGGATTTTTTTTTCTTGTGATGCCTTCCTCCAAATGTTAATTTTCATGTCATTTCCTCATATTTAAAGTTTCCAGTTTAAAGTAATGAACCACAAGAGATTTTTCTTTTAATCCTTGTAAATTTGATGCTAAGCTAAGTGCTCACTACTAACACGTTTCTGCACCAGACTTCGAAGCTTGTCAAGCTAAATCACTACTGTAATTATATTAATTATATTAATCAGTATATGCTGTTAAAAAAAAAATTACTGCCTTAAAATCGTGTTCAAGTTTTTTCTTTCAAATCATAAATATTTAATGTTGACCTAATGTTCAACTATGCTAGGACAGGTTGTTACAGCAATAACCAGTCTCATTCACAAGTGTTTTCCCTAAAACACACCAACACTGACCTCCACCTCCTCCTCCTCCTCCTCCCTTCCCCTCCCCCTTCAAGCCATATTAATCTGTGTTACATGCATGCAAATCACCTTGTTTAATTAGAGACAAAGAATGAGTGTCTGTCTGTGTGTGTGTGTGGGGTTGAACAACTTACACCCCCCTCAATCGTGATATTCATGAAGTGATGTCAGTCCCTGGGTCCTCGGCAGCCAGAAAGGCAGTCAGGGCCTCATTTTGTTTTCCCAGTAGGACCAACTATTAGTTTCTCAGCTCATTAATTACGCTGTTGTGGAGGAATCATTAATAGTTAAAGTTGCCTTACAATAATGTATAATGGATACATTTGACGGGGCTCCTTATGGTTTTTACCCTTTGATGTGTGATCAATTTTTTTAAAGGTCATGTTAATCCCTGAGCCCTGGTGAGTGAGCACAGAAGTTGACCTCAAGCATGTTGGAAGATGGTCGCGTATGTATGTGTGTGTGTGTGTGTGTGTGTGTGTGTGTGTGTGTGTAAAATCAGAGTATACATACCATCGGGGGCTCTCCAAGGTGATGGAGTGTCTGGCATATTCCCATCTTTCTGTAATCAGGACTGGCACGTTCAGTGTGTGATGTTATCATCTTAACCTGTGTAAGTGGGAGTGTATAAGAGAGAGAGAGTCAGCATGGGGGGTGTGTGCGAGTCTGTGTGTGTGTGTGAGAGAGAGAGAGAGAGAGAGAGAGAGAGAGAGAGGGAGGGAGGGAGAGACTCCGTCTTGGCTCCTTGCTCTTAGATCAGTGACAGACACTTTTGTGACGGCGGTCATTAAAATCACTCCCAAGGCAGCTCAGTGTGTGTGTGTTTTAGTGTGGGTCTTTGCCACCACCTCTCTCTTCACACACTATTTTTTAATTTAATTTTATTTTTTTTAGACTGCTGTGCTGTCTGATCAGTTCACGAGCGTGAGCTGACTATGTGCATATGTACAAGAATGTGTCAATATGTTTGGGTTTGCTGCGTGGATGTGTGTCTTTTATAGGCAGTGAAAATAAATTTGTATTTTGCTCCTTGTCCTGTTATATATTTCTGAATGCATCAAGATTTTTGGATGGGATATAATGTCAGGTGTGATTTAATTTCATTACTCAAAATTGGGCATTATTTACTGAGCAGACTCTGTCATGCAAAAGCCCATTTCATATTGTCTCATATTTCTGAAACAATCCAAAGAAAAGTGCCTTTCATACAGTCTGCAGTTTTCTCCTATTCATATGCAAAATGAATTAATTCCAGCCACTGTATTGGAAAATGGAAACAAGGTTTTTTTTTTGTTTGTTTTTTTTTTAACCAACANTCCAGCCACTGTATTGGAAAATGGAAACAAGGTTTTTTTTTTGTTTGTTTTTTTTTTAACCAACATACACCTCAAAGCTCCCACAAACTGTAGTTTTAGGCTGTCTAAGACACAAGTTAACAATCGTAAGTGAATTGTGATGAAGTCCTCGGTCATTAATCCAAAGCACTTATCCTAGATCACAGCATAAGACATGTCCAGCAACAGCCAATTTAGCACTCTTGCAACCAAAGACAGGCTGCGACAAAATTCTGACATCTCACAATATGACTGCTGCTCCAGTTGACACATTTTTACCTCAATTGTTTTTTTCCGTTTTTTTTTTTTTTTNTTTTTTTTTTTTTTTGTTTGTTTTTATTTTTTTGTAGCACTACAATTCACCAGACATTCATCTCACAATCTCACATGCCTCAAATTTGATATCATACTGTCTGACACAGATACCCACTTTGCAGAGTGTGAAACGCAGATGACCTGTCAGATTGCTGTAATCGCGGTGTGCAGGAGGCATCAGACATGTAAAATCACTCTGCAAGCTACTACAACCAGCAGCTAACAAAGTCCAGTGTGGGTTTATATATGATAGGTGGGATTAGCAAACTGGATCACATAATCTGTAAAAAACCTGAATGCAACATCAGTCTCCACAACAATTTTAATTTTTTGTCAGAAGAGGAAAAAAAAAGTGATTTTTTTAGTAAGCAAGACATTACTGTATGTGGTACAATGACAAGAATATTACACAGTATTGGTATTAGGGAATGAGTGTTCTTTTGTGTGTGTGCTGCATAGTCTCCCAGACGTCTGTTAGCTCTTTGCATGCTGGGCTGGGTGAGCCTTGTCAGAGTAAGAGGTAATTAAGTATGAATAATTAACACCAGCAATGGGAGACAGCAGAGCAGCTTCCCTGTGGCAGCGGTTGGCTAGATCACACACGGCCCCATAGTAGTCCGCTGTGTGTTGGATAGTTCATTAGAAATACCCCTGGCACAAAAACGTTGTGATCCTCACCACAGGATCCTGCAGTGGAAGAGTGGCAGGGGGCNACCCCTGGCACAAAAACGTTGTGATCCTCACCACAGGATCCTGCAGTGGAAGAGTGGCAGGGGGCAACAGCGATACGTTTAGTTCTTTAGAAAAAAATGAACCCAAATTTGCCTATTGTTAGCCTTAGCAGCCCTTTTCTGGGATTTGTGAAGGGCGTTAGAAACTGGTTTCGATATATTTTGCAAATATGATCATTTAAAAACATATATGATATTTTGGAATGAAAACATTTTGTGCCTGAATCAATCATTTTGAGGTGTGTATCCTGAGTAGACACAGACAGCCAGCTATACCATGTTCATCTAGCAGACCAGCTCAAAGAAGTTAATGTTGCTAGTCAATGAATAACTACACTATCTGTTGGACCTGTGGGTTTGAAAAGTCAGCAGGTAAATGTCAAGTGTAATCACCACGGGAAAACCTCTGCCCTACATACAAGTTAGAAATGAAGAGCTCTCTTTCATAATGCCATTCATACATTGACAAAAAATAAAAATCTTTTAGGAATGCTAAACTCTATAGAAATCAGTCTTAGGGTTATCGGATTTATATTGCAGCTACCTCATATCCTCAGCAGAACAGTCACTCTTTCCTTGTTCATGTGATGATTTCTCAATCATCTGGAAACACTTCAGACTATTGGATTCTCACTGCAGTTGAAAAGGAAAACTTTCAATTTGGTTTTATGACAAAATAGTTTAAAAGGTGGATGTGACTGCATTATTATGAGTTCTTGCATGGACAGTATCATTCTTGATGTCTGTGCATGCTTCAAAAGAGAAGCAGATTTTATGGTTAATGTTGTCTCTTTTCACATCTTCTCATCTCTTTCAGCTGTTCGAGCAGACCGCATGCGTGGTGGCCGCAACAAATTTGGCCCCATGTACAAGCGTGACCGGGCCCTCAAACAGCAAAAGAAGGCACTGATCCGAGCCAACGGCCTGAAGATCGAGGCCATGAGCCAGGTGATGCAAGCCGTGCCCACTGACCTCACCATCTCCTCGGCCATCCAGAACATCCACTCGGCTGCCTCCAAGGGCCTTCCCCTCAGCCACCACACCGGCCACCACGCAAGTCACCACCACCACCACCACCATCATCATCATCATGCCACTGCCCTGCCCCCCACAGACTATGACCGCAGCCCGTTTGTCACTTCACCAGTCAGCATGGCCATGCCGCCACATGCCGGCAGCCTGCAGGGCTACCAGGCAGCCTACGGACACTTCCAGGGCACGCGCACCATCAAGTCCGAGTACCCAGATCCATATACTAGCTCACCAGAGTCCATCATGGGTTATGCCTATGTCGATGCCTACCAGTCAGGTTCACCGCCTAGCTTCCCCCATCTGATAGTTGAGCTGTTCAAGTGTGAGCCAGATGAGCCGCAGGTTCAGGCCAAGATCCTGGCCTACCTGCAGCAGGAGCAGGCCAGTCGCAGCAAACACGAGAAGCTCAACACCTTCGGCCTCATGTGCAAGATGGCTGATCAGACGCTCTTCTCCATCGTGGAGTGGGCCCGCAGTAGCATCTTCTTCCGTGAACTCAAGGTATGTGTGGTCGATTTATGCCATAAGAGTGCACGTCTGAACAGCTATAGGTTGTACTCACCATTTTGCTTACTTAAAAAAAAATGGTTTTCAATATTGAACAGGCTGTTTATTTAAAACTTGTGTGTTCACTTTTGTAGTGGTGAATCCTGCAAATAGATTTTTTTTTCTTTAACACCACACTTGGAGTATTTAAAAGCAGCAAAAATCAGGAAATGCAGCATGTTTGTATTTTTTTTTTTTTTTNTTTTTTTTTTTTTTTCTGTTTATTTTGGTTAGTGGTTATAGTGGTAGTTAATACATTAACAATTTACAAAAAATTCAAAATATTTAAACCTTAATGCCAGATGCAGTTTCTTGGCTACTTAAAAGTTGTCATCTGCAGTATGTTTGGCTTTCATTACAAAATATGGTCTGTACATAATATATACACCAAAATACGCATGTGTATTTTGTTTCTACAAGCTACTGAATGTCACCCTGCATTTGGTTCTGAATGCTAAATCTTCACAGCATTTTTATAGATAACTGACAGTTTACACAGTTTGTGAATATCATCTGCCTCTCAACCCTTTATCTTCAGCAGGCCTTTAATCTTTCTCTTTTATATGCTGGCTCAACACTAATGCAGAGTGTGTGAAGGTGTGTGAGAGAGAGAGAGAGAGAGAGAGAGAGAGAGAGAGAGAGAGAGAGGGTGGGGTGTCAGAGCTCCTGCATGTAGATGCTGTCTGTCCCATTGCCTGTTCAAAATTCAGCAGCAAACCAAATTTACCCTGTGTGACATGTTTTGGCTTTGGGCTGTGAAAATCTTGACGATGGGCATTTCATTCTGAAGGTTTTATAGGAGCTGAATACTGTCTGTCTTCTCCTGAATTATTCTTCAGATCTAAGTGGGCACACTCTGTCTGATATGACATTTTGCCTGTTAGTGTATTGCAGTGGTCAAATAAAACTGCAAGTGCAGTCGTCGGTAAGCTGACCACTGCACAGAAAGGACTCAGTCACAGAAAGAACACATTTTTAGTTTGTAAAATAGAACTGTAAGCTTTTAACATCTTTCAGTTTAGTTAGATTTGATAGACATGCATTAGATGAATTTTCTCTGTGAATATTTGAGCCAGGTAAAAGTTTTGCTGACACATTCTCACCTCTCTGATTGTTCACTGCCCTCAAACCCAACTAACCAATTTCAACTGCTAATATCTCGTAAAAATGTGATAATTTCCCCTCTTATTCATCATAGTACACAAGGGAGAGTTTCCAGTATGTTCACCACTTTATTTGCTCTGAATGAAGCTTAATGATCAGAGCAACATGAAAGGTGTTTGATGAATCTGTGCTTCACCTTTTTTATTTCATCTTGTCTGACTCTTTTGTCTGTTCTATGCCGCCTTGCCAAAGGCTCAGCTGCATATTCATGGGCCCAAGCCTGCTGCAAATTCTCTCCAAATATTTTTCTATTTCATTTTCAAAGGGGAATATAACAAATGAAACAAATGTAATATTAAATATGAGCCAATTACAGAACAGACAAGAGTCCTTGAAAACACGTGTTGACATTTAGCACACGTGCCATGTCCCCGCTATTGACATTTTGGAGATCTGCATTTGTATTCATCTGGAGTGCACAGTGCTTCACTGTTTCATATACACGTGCACGGCAGGGTGTGGCCACAGTTAATAACCATGTGTGGTTTGCCCATTAAGCACGAATGATCATTTTTGCTCTACTGTGAAGCCTCTCTATTCCCCCAGCCATATTCTAAATCAATTATCTAACCCACTTGTATTTGTCACTCCCTGATTTCCAGCTGAAAGAAATGTCATTATGTTTTGCCTAATGACTATCCACATTAACAGAGAGTTATTGTAATTGGGCTGGGTGCCTGTAACAAAGGTAGAAAATGACCTGGGCTCACTGCAGAAGAAATCAATTCTTATACCCTATAACTGCCTGAAACCTCTCATGCTCCTGCTGAACAGCTAGCAATGAAGCTGGGGGGGGANCCCCCCCCCCCAATCCTTTTTTTTTTATTTTAAAGAGGTATCTAAAGCGCAAGGGGGATTGAAAAATAATGCACTATCTGTGGCTCCGACGGTTTTTCCCACAGACCCCTTCAACCCCTCCTCTGTCAGACTCCGTGCTCGTTTCTCATTAGTAGCTATTGGGAGGAGGCCTGCTGAGCAGAAAGCTCAGTGTTGCTGATAGTGAGGAGAAAAAGTCAATGTAATCCATGACCTGGTCAAACTGTTGAGCTGTTAAAGCAGCACAGTTTGTTGCCATTGAGGATTCTGTTATGATCATTTGTGTTCTGTGATATTTGGTTTATCCACTTTGAAATCTTTGCTGCTTTGATTTGTTGACTAATCGTAATTAGAGTGTCTGAAGTGGAAATATGTGGGTGTGAATGTGTTGTTATTTTGTTATTCTACTGCCAGCTTTTATGTGTTTGCTACTGGATTCAGCACTAAATTATGCAGACAGACCCACCCATGACCTCTGCCCTCCCCATTTTATCTCATTGTTGAATATGCCTGCTTTTGTGTGTTACATATATGTGTGTACACAAATATTACATTGGTTAGAGGTCATTTCTAAAAATTTAAAAAAAATGTACACACAAAATGGTATGTTACATTGTGCACATTAAAGCTGATTGCTAATTTCATAATTTAAAAAGTATAAAAAAAAACAGCCTTTTACAGAACCTGACCTGTGATGTATACTGCTAATGTAAAGCTGATTATTAGATGAAAGGTCAAGCTGAGGACCAGAACGACAGGAAGCAGAGTACAATTAAAAGTTAGACACAGGAATAGCGCATTGATGTAGGAAGCTATAAATACAGTTTCATCACTCACACACACATCCACACACATTAAGACACAGACACCCCTCACACATCATGCACAGCCCTTTGCACTATTATTAGCTATGTTAGAACAAAAGAATTTCTCTCTGGTAACAGAGCCAGGCAGGGAGGGTGTTTGCAGGGTGTCTGCCAAAAAAAGTGATTAAAGATTTAGTTTCCATAAGTTGGCCTCAGTCATGGGACTCATATTTAGCCATTAAGAGCACCTTCTAAAGAGCACCCCCATTGTTTTCCAATGCAGCACGCTCCTACCCTCTTTCTCTTTCTGGGAATGGCAGATGACGTGAGCACATTTATTTCTTACACCTTGGATCTGAGCACGATGAGGATTTGGTGGGCTCTTCCTGCCAGCCTACCTCAGCTTTGATTGGTTTAACATGTTGACAATTAAAGAAAGTCAGGCCTGGTGCACTGGCTTCAACATCAGTGAAAAAGTGACATGATGAGGGAAAGTTTTGGTAGTGTATAAGTCATGAGTGTTGGTGGTTATGTCATTACATTTAATGCAAATTGAAGACGAGTGGAGTGTGTTGATGGATGTTGTTAGGCTTACAATATGTCTGTCTAAGACATAGAGTGGGGTCCAAAAGTCTGAGACCACATTGAAAATCCATGATGTTTTCCATGTAAATCTGGAAATANAGTGGGGTCCAAAAGTCTGAGACCACATTGAAAATCCATGATGTTTTCCATGTAAATCTGGAAATAATTACAAGGTCTGACATCACAAGAAGCTCTTTGGAACATTGTCAGATCATGCTGGGATAACTTAGGTCAGCAGGTTTTGCACAAACTTGTGGAGTCCATGCCTGCTCGAGTGCATGCTGTCATTAAAGCAAAAAGGAGGGCATACCAAATACTATAATAATAATAATATTCTGAAATTCATGTACATTTTTTCAAACTTTTCACTCAAATTGTTAAGATGATATTATCATTTGCAATGAAAAATCCTGTATTAAATTCAAAAACGAATGCAAAATAGAAGCATTTTCATAGTGGTGTCAGACTTTTGGACCTCACTGTATTTACACATGTAACTGTTTGTGTGTTATTTGTTTTAGTGTCCTGTCCTCCTGCCTTTTGAGGAGTTAACATACCAGAGTATAAAGTGTGTTCTAACATATTATTCAGGTTGCAGACTTTGGTAAATCTGTGTGTACTGTAGAAGCTTAATCCTTGGTTGGGGCTGATAACTGTGTTTTTCTATTGTGATATTACTGTACATGTCAAAGGAAAATTGTGTTATGTATGTGTGAACAAGTGGACACATCTGTGTATTAGAGTGAATGTTTATGAGAATATGCTTGAGCACAGCAGAGTATTTTCAAAGGCATGGATGTGCTTTTATGTAAGTGTTTATGCGAGTGTGTGTATCCACAAGAGAATATCCCAGTGTTGTAGTGTGTGTGTGTCCTGCTCTGACAAGCAAGGAAACACATGTTTTATTTCTCAGTAAGATTCACTTGGCAGGGGGCTGGTACTCTGCCACTGATCCCCTCCCCACCATCATGTCCTGGCATGAACCCCCACCTCCACCCCCACCTGTCCTGGTACCACAACATCAACATCCAAGCAGTTAGACTTGTGTTAAAGAAAAATCCTCCATAAAAAGCTACTGGCAATGTGTCTTGCATTTCTGCGTGGCTCTTGCTGTTTAGTTATGTATTTTTCTTTTTTTATTCCTATAGATACCACTTTCTGCACTGACAGTACGTGACTTTACTGTCAAAAATACATTCAAAGCAGCGCTAGGATGTTGTGTTTTGAGCTTTTTCTGGATTAAAAGTAATTTACTCTGGCATGCTTGTCGAAGTCATTGTGGGAAATGTAGAGAATTACTACCTAAACCTGAAATACAGTCGGTGAAGCAGGGAGAAGGTGTGTGTGTGTGTGGGTGTGTAAAAATCTTACTGACTGAAAGAGACAAAGATTATTAGTTTAAGTCATTGGCTGTCAACACTTTTGGAATTTGAAAAAAAAGAAAGTCCTGAAACCATGTTTTTATCTTGAGGGGGAAAAAATGCTTAAAAAAAAAACAAATCTTTTCTAATGATCCTGCTTGTGCTGAACATGAAGATGTGTATTTATACACTGTGTGTGTGTGTGTGTGTGTGTGTGTGTGTGGTGACTCATAGTTAGGTCCAGTGTTCCCAAACTGCTATTGTTCCAGCGCTGGGATGGCTGCCCTGACTCCCACCACTAACACAATAGGATGGAGAATTTAGCAGGGCAATCGGGCCTATTGATGATTCATATGTTTATATCTCACCTTCCTCACTCTCCTCCCTTTCACCTCAACACAACCCTCCCCCCTTCCTCTCCACGCTCTAATAAAAAGGATGTGTGTGTCTAGTTTCAGGACAACGAAAATTTTTGTGTGCCTTGTAAACACAACATGAAATGATGGAAAACACCACATATGAAAGGAAGTTTAAGTAAACAGTTTTGAAAAAGCTGCTACAGGTGAGTCATTAAAGGAAACCCCACTGTTAGATATGCTGCACTGTTACACACACCATTGTAGCATTACTGTAATGTCATTACTGTATTTCAAAGATTCTTTTTGTGATTTTGTGTGAAGTGTTTATGCGTTTTGTCCATTTGTTGTATGTATCACTAGAGATTTCTGATATTTTCCACAAAGTTTTTCTATAACCCAGAAGGAATGTGAACAAACTTGATTCAGCCAGACAGGAGAATATTGGAGGATAAAACAAGGGTCTATTATGAAACATTTGCTATGCTTTATCAGAGTTTAAACAGGCAGTTTTAGGAACCTGATGTCTAAGACTCCCTCCCGAAAAGCCTCTGTTCTCATAGGCCAGAACACACGGACTGCAAAACATGGATGCTTGCTCTCTTGTCTTGTACTTTGTGTATCTAACCTGGTATTTAGGTGGATACAGATACATTCAAATGTGTTACATGTTGACATAGACATGTTAAATAAGTAAAGGACTAATCAAAATCAAAACTTTCAGGACAGTTCCAGTGACTGATGGGTTTGTCTCACTGCATGCATTTCTATTAGTGCAGCCTAAAGTTTTGCAACTTTTGACACATCCTCCCTACTGTATTACACTATAAAAAAAAAAAATGAGGGGAAAATNGCAACTTTTGACACATCCTCCCTACTGTATTACACTATAAAAAAAAAAAATGAGGGGAAAATAACCAAAAAGCATAATATGTCCCATTTAAAGTAACACGTTTCTCTTTCATTCTGAGGGCCAGACCTCAAAGCTATTGTTGGGATGTAGTTGAAAATATTTTCTTCTTGTTTATTCTTGGCTAGTTATCCACAAAACACGAGAGGTGACAAAGTGTTCTAGGAGGAAAGCCAAAAACCATTTGCCAGTTTGTCAACTTTAAAGAACATTACTTTTGTTATAAAAAGCATTATTTCTTAACCAAAATAACAAACCGCCAAAATTAAACTTAAAGAAGGGGGTTTAAAAGAGTTTAAGAGACCTAAAATGACCTGTTTTCATTTACTGACAATACCTGCACAGCAAGTGAGAGTAAAAGTGGGCACATTAAAACATTGCAAAGGTTTTTTAACAGACCCTTAAGTAAAGAGTTTAAATATGAAAATCTATAAAATATGTCCCCTTTTAAAGAAAAAAAAAGTTGCTATGTGTGACTTTCCTATGTAAAAGGAAGCAGGTGCATCACAGCTTCAGGAAGAAAGTCTCAACAGTATAGAAAATCTTGACAATATGCCAACATTAAAATGAGGAAAAATGGTTGAAATGAACACTCTCAAAAAAAAAAAAAAAAAAAAAAAAAATCTGAGACTATAGCCTGAAAAATGACTTCAGAATCGAGCCAACAGCCTCAATAAAAGCTGAAAAGATCTGGACTTTTATCACAGAATACTCATGGTTTGTTAGATGTCTTCATTACTTTCTAAATTCCACATGGTGTCAATGGCAGTAACACAACTACGACTCCAAAGCACATGTTGTCGCTTCAGCTACATTCTGATATGACATCACTTTAAGAGGGTAGAATTGTCTCAAAAGTGTCTTGAGTAACATGCTGTGAAACTGTATACATATATTTAGTCCATCCACCTGATAAAAGTGGAGCAGGGAGTAAAATACCCGTGACATTTTGAAATGTGGCTTCGCTGCTTATTTTAGTCATCCAGGGACCATTTTTGGGGGGATCCAGAAAGATTTTCAGGCCCCTCTGTCTCCTTCTCTTTTTTTTTTTTTTNTTTTTTTTTTTTTTTGTCTCTGCATGTAGCGGGAATGGCAAAAGCAGAACCAAGGGCCATTAAGTTGAGGAGGAACTGTATTAGAAGTTCTGTTCCCTGGGAAAGCTCCCAGCTGAGAGGGGACGGCCATATTGGATAAACAGATGGCTGGGGAGAGGAAAGAGGAAAGGACAGTGGAGAACAGAGGTGAAACAAATGAGAGGAGATGAGAGAACGGAGGAGAGGAGAAGGAATTCAGAGAGAGCAGAGGAGGAAAAAGGAGAGGGAATAGCAAAAAGAAGAGGTAATACAGAAAGAAAGGAAGTATGATGAGTGAGAAGGGGTATAGGAGGGGAGAGAAATGAGTGAGGAAGACAGAAGAGGAGAGGGAGGGGNGAGTGAGAAGGGGTATAGGAGGGGAGAGAAATGAGTGAGGAAGACAGAAGAGGAGAGGGAGGGGTGGAGGGGAAAGGAGTTGGAATAGTGAAAAGAAAGTAACTAAATAGGAGAGAAAAGAAGGTAAAAGGACAGAAGAAAAGAATAGATGTGTAATAAAGTAAAAAAAAGTAATGAGAAACAGGGAAGTCTAGAGATATTATTGAAGCTTAAAAGAAGAGAATAATGTTCGATACACAAAGAAAAATTTAAAAAAAAATTCACAAATGTAAATTTTTGATGAAATAAAAAAGAAACCGATCAGAACATAATGATACATTTTAAGCTTGGTCCAAAGGTTGGATATTGTAGTCAGATATTGTAATTTAATTGTGACACTGTAATTGTATTGTGAAAAGCTTTGTTTTGTTTGTTTGTTTTTTTAAATCATTTGATTGTGAATTCTGGCCGTAAAATTTTCTTTAAAAACTCATTTTAAATGAAGCTGCAACAACTTGAAAAACACAACTGAGCAGCAGAATCATTTACCATTCTGACTTACTGTAGCTCTGACTGACATGCTGCTTCTTAGGAGTTGAATAAAAGCAGCACATCATACGACGGATTCACAACCAAACATTCTCCTTTCATAGATTACAGATTTCCCTGAGTGAGTAATCTGAGGTCCTGTGAAGCTTCCTGCCCTGCTGCAATGCCTTCTGCCCTACATCTGCCTCCATAAATATTACATCCATTTACTTTGGTGAAATTATACCTGCACCACCCACTTCCAGACCGTCTTTCTATAGTCTTCGTTACCCCCTCTCACTCACACACACACACACACACACACACACACACACACACACACACACACTCATACACAGCGTTCACCTCTTCCCTATGCAGAATCAGTTCAGTTTTAAGGTGCAGTCATATATAGGGAGTGTATGTGTGTGTGATACTTTGCGTGTGTGTTGTGGGGGGTGGGTTTGCCCCTGCCCTGGTTTGGCTGGTGATTGCACCTATTCCTTTTNTTTTTTTTTTTTTTTTTTTAACGCCCCATAACTGAGTGGAAATTAATAAGGCATTTTCAGTGTGATCTGTGAACCCTGGGAAGTGGTATATCTGCAACACCCTCCACACACCCACACACACACACACAAAGATCCTTAGGGTGCAATGTCTGTCTTGTCATAGAGGTCAACAGACCTCCCCTTAACACCCCCACCCTGACAAACTGCAAGCGCGATGGGCTTGGCGTTTGCCTGCAGTTGGCAGAGATTTGTATCTGTGTCCCTGGTCCATTGCATTTGAATTATTCTGCAGGCTGTGCTGCAACTGCAACTCCCCCAACCCACACAAACACACAATACACACATGCACCTCCACCTGCCTCCCCACAGTATGCTTGGTTTACATTAGTTGGGAAGAAAGGAGGNCATGCACCTCCACCTGCCTCCCCACAGTATGCTTGGTTTACATTAGTTGGGAAGAAAGGAGGTGTAAAGAGAGAAATGGGGAGAGAAGTAGGGATGAAGGAAAGCAGACAGAGAAGTTTAAATGAGTTACAGAATGAGAATAAGAAAGAGCAACAAAGATTTAGAGAGAGAAAAGTGTTATTAACCATGAGACAGAAAGAGAGAGAGGATGCAGAGGTGGAGTGAGAGACAGATATTGCAACAAATATGAAGAAGACTGAATGACCATGAGAGAAAGACAGAGACAGGAGAAGGGAGATAAAGAGACAGAAAGAGTAGGAGAATGAGATAATAAAGGGCAGCTAGAGAAG
>VXCM01004612.1:0-41750 GCA_014773175.1 Lucifuga dentata | reverse complement strand
GAAGTTACATAATTTTAGCGTTTAAGCTCAATAAAAAGCATGGAGTGAATGTATGCCTCCACTGGGTAATATAGTCCCAAGGACTATAGGCTCTACTTCTTTTGGGACTATATTCCCCGGTGGAGGCATACATTCACTCCACGCTTTTTATTGCACTTAAACACTAAAATTACATAACTTCTAAAAAAAAAACCAAAAAAACCCTGAATACACGTCTTGTTGGTGATGCTGGATTACCTATCTTCTACCTAGAAGACAGCAGAATCTTGTTCTGAAAAGCCTCCAGAAACATTTCCAGAAGTGGTGTTAACAACTTCTTCTCAAATTTTGTTCTTCAGATCAATTGGAAAACTCTCTGGTCCGGCCCTTTTTCCTGATTTCATATTACCAATTGCATTTCCAATTTCTTCTTCTTTGGTGATTTCCAGGTCCAGAATATGTTCTAATTTTGTAGATCAATATAATTTTTCACAATACCCTCTGAAGGCATCATTAATGACATTTGGGTGTACTACCATCATCCCTGATAATAATTTATGGAATTGATCTTTTGGTTTTCAGTTGTTTAATTTGACAAGCCAATAGTTTACCTGGTTTCTCACCTTACTCATAGAATGTTTAAGTCTTCAGAGACTAGAGGCTCTGGAGGCCAATAACTTGTCATAGTCAGATCTCAAAACCAATACGTCTCTTTCCTTTCGTGGATTATTTTCCTGGAAACCCTTTTCTTGGAGAGTCTTAATTGTATCTTCTAGTTTGAATCTTTTTTGTCGTACATTTTTAGATTTAGAGCTTGAGTAGGTTATTATACAGTATGTTCCCTAAGAAAAGCTTTAAACACTTCCAACTTAGTACATGCAGATGTTTGAGTTTGTTCATTTGAAAACAGCTCATCTATTTCCCTTCAGATTCTTCATCCTGTAGCCATTTGTGCTGAAAGTGCCAACTAGAAGTGTCTTTCACCAGTGTTCTACCCATGTACACGAAGCAATATGGTGCATGATCTGATTGCCAACTTTGCTTTTATGCGATTCAACGATTCTTTTTTTCCAAATCTTCTGACAGTTCTCTCCCACCTGGCTTCAGACTGTTACAAAATATGTCTGGTACAAATGTTGTATCACACTATTCAGGTGTGTATAACATGGAAAGGTGACAGGTGATGTGGTGTTAAAACAGGAAGTGTGTGTAGTACAGGTGTTTGCTGCTTTGTTTTGACTAGAGGTGTACTTACTGTGAAACGATGTTATGTAGAATATTAGTTAATAAAAAGTCTGTTTCAGTTTCAGTTATTGTTAAGTGTGCTACAATTAAGGCTCAACAGATCCAAACGGCTCCAACCCAGACATTACCTACAGAAAGTAAAAACTCTGAGGTTCTTACTAATAGACAGGATGCACTGACTGATATATTTATGTATGTCTATCCATTAAATTAAACTAAAGTCCGATTTCCACTTAGAAATCACCGCTATAACCGTCCTTGCTGTAAATACATTACCCAGATGTCATTTCAGGTTATTAATACAGGCTCTTATTTACTGTATTTGAAAATGTGGGTCTTTATTTATTTATGCTATATTCATTTCTTCTTTGTATATTTTATTATTTATTTATCTTTTTTTATATATATATATTCTCTAAACCTAAAACGCCCAGCACTGTTCAAGACAACTGTTAATGCATATGACAATAAAGTTCTTGAATCTTGAACGATTAACAACAAAAAACGCACGGAAACTACATTTCCCAAGATTCCTTGCACGCTCCGCTTTGACAAGCAGCCAATCCGCGCCATGACAGCCAGCCACGTGACCCAGACTGAGTTCCTGCTGTGGCTTCAGGGAAACAGATCGACGTCCAGCCACGGGAGAATCGCACTTTGAGGGTAAGTTAAGACATTTGACCTCAGTGTGGCTGCCTGAGCTTGTCTTCGGTGTTCTTCTGAACAGGCTGCTTCAGCTTTTTGCGGCCTGCAGGGCGAAACGGGCTGAATTTGGGCTGCAACAAGCTGTTGTTCCGTTTAGGCCTCCGCTATTTCCTGGTTCTCCGCTCCGTGCTGCTCTCTGCCTTTTGGAATGGCCAAGTTGGAAAAGTTCACTTTATGGCTTTGGGAAGGCTTCGTCCTGCTCCGCTCGGCTTAGAGCTCCTCGGTTTATTCACGGTGTGACACGAGAGCCGTGGCAGGTTTGTCCACGCACGCTGGGTTTCTTACCCCAGCAGAGTGAAAACAGTCCGCTGGTTCCGTTCCTCACCTGTCAGCTCCTGGTCTGATAGGAAAACACTTTTAGCATGTTCATTCTCGCAGCGTGACGTGTCACAGGTAGCCACAGGTGTTTGACGTGCAGGTTTCAGGTTCGTGGGGATGTATGGATCAGTGGGTCTCCGTTCTGCTCCTTGAGTTCCTCAGCGCTGCTTATCTTCCATCTGCGCCTGCTGAAAACACCTGATTAGCTGAATTAGGTGAGCTTAGCCCAGTGGTTCTCAAACTGTGGAAAGCGTACCCCCAGTGGTACTTGAAGCACCACATGACTACAGGAACTCCTGCAGCTTCTAAATATTTGAAATATAGAAATTGTTGTGGCAAAGTATTCATAAATAAAACAGGGTCCGTTAAAGGGTCATACCAGTGGTTTTGCATGTTTGATCCCAATAAATATAGCCGCATAAATGTTACTTTATTTATTTTTACAGGGACAGTATACATTAATCAACATCATTCATAAACAATGTATCAAATAAATGTATCAGATTTAGCCTAAAATGCTAATTTTCATCTGTAGTCCTGAGCAGGTTGATGCTTCAAATAAGCAGCCATAACGCAAACATAGTGACATAAAATATAAAGTAAATATAACTGGTGCATAATGTTAAAAAGGGAATATAACACATACAGAGTTTTCCAAGAGACCATTGTGTTATGTCATGTTTGCACGTTTGATCGTCCAACAAAAAGGGTTTTAGGTGCTCGATGTGAAAATGCTGATTGACCAAAACAGTTTTTCTTTTGCGATATTGAACAATTTCCTCTTGTGAAAGACCGTGCAAGTCTGTTTGTAGATATACTTACAAATTCATTAAGTACCGGTGGGGAAGTTGTATTTCAGATTTTAAAAAGTAACAGAACGTGATGAAATGTTGAATTAGGTTCTCCCGGCTTAGAAGATTACACTTTGCTAAAATATCAGAGTGATGCTATTGATTTGTTTTTGTTTTTTTTGTCAAAGGTTTTCAAAGCTTTTTTTTACAGACTGAGAACTGTGACGTTATCTTGCTTATAACTGGTTAAAGAAAAGATAACATGAGGGAGAATCATGGTATTCATAATCAGTTTGGCTGATTCTTTGGTGAGTTTTTTTTTTTTTTTTAACGTGTCTGAAATTTGCCAAGTTAAATTTGACAGCGCTCGCCATCTTCTTGATTTGTTTTTTAGAAGTTAGTTGTGAATCTAAAATACATACAGCGTGCCACAAAAGTGACATTTGGTGATATTTTCACTACTGTTCCCCCCCCATTACTCCTAGAAACCCAATGGATTTTCTTTAGAGCAAGGCCCACCGTGTTTATTCAGAAATGGCATGCAACGCTTTTTTTTTTTTTCTCCAAACAAAACACAGATTTTTACATGAGGTCTTTAAATGTAAGTAGCAACAGAAGTCAGTACAGCGTGATACGCGTCTTTAGGAAGCTTCGGCATTTTGAATGATCACACTGTTTTTAATGCAGCTTTTACTGTGCGAGGCATTGACTTCACAAGCGTGTGACATTGTTCCTCTCTTCCAGGATGACTCCCTAACCCTAACCCTAACCCGCCTTTAAGAACGCCCCAAAGATGTTCAACAGCATTCAGCTTGGGCGACATGCTCGGCAATTCCATGATTTGGATCTTCTGCTTTTGTAGGAAGGTCGTCTTTAACGTGTTTGGGTCGTTATCCTGTTGGAATACGGCTTTTTAAGGAAGGAACCCTTTCTCTCAAAATCTCACAATGCGTAGCAGAGTCCATGGCGCCTTCAGTGACAGTGAGTTCTCCAACACCAGCAGCTCATACGACCCAAACCACGAGGCTCCACCCCCACGCTGCACGGCTGGGAGGATGCACTTTCCGTTGTACACTTCATGAGACCGCCTCCGCAAAAGCTGCATTAAAAACAGCGGCGCTCATCCCAAATACTGAAGCTTCCTAACGACACGTGAACACGCTGTACTACTTTTGTTGCCAGCTAAATGTAAGACCTCATGTAAAAATCTGTGTTTTGTTTGAAAGAAAAACCTTGCATGCCATTTCTGAATAAACATGGTGGCCTTGTTCTAAAAAAAAATCCTTGGGTTTCTTGGATTTACACACCCCATTTAACAATTCTGACATTTTATTAACATAGAGCCAAGAATTAAAATGCAGCAAATCCATATTTTTCCTGCTAATCTGCACAGAAAACTTTACAGTTTCAAAATGGAAAGTTAGTCGTAACAAGTTTCTTGCATTAATTAAAAATGAACAACTGCATTATCTATGTTTGATAAATGCGCACCCACTTTTAATATAGCATCACTTAAAGTATTTCAGGAACAACCTCCTGCCTTCACATCACCTTCTAGAGAACTGAGAACTTAATTGTCCAAACATCTGTTGGGACTCCATGGATCTCTGTGAGAAAGTTCTTTCTTCTTCCACCAGATGCTGGAACATTTCTGATGAAGCACATCTTGTCCTCTGTTGGATGTTAAACCCTGCAGGTCTTTCTAGGTTGCCGGTTGGATTCTCTGACNTGATGAAGCACATCTTGTCCTCTGTTGGATGTTAAACCCTGCAGGTCTTTCTAGGTTGCCGGTTGGATTCTCTGACCTGCCGTCTTCTGTCTCGTAGCTTTGATGGACGTCCTGATTTCATCAGGTGCTGCACTTTCCTCTTCTTAATCATGGACTTAACGGAGCTTCCAGGTAGATTCAAAGCCTTGGAAATCTGTTTCTATCACCTGATGAGGGTCCTTCCACAACTTTGTGACGGACTTGTTTTGGAAGGTCTTTGAACCCGTGCTGCTGTCTTTGTGTTTGACTTCACTTTCAGTCTGAAGGACCAATCAGCTGCTTTTATTTCAGTTCTCAGGTTAACTGCTGTGATTCTAAACATGTTGGACAGTTAAGTTATCGTGATCTAGAAGGTGATTTGCTGTTGAAGTTTGCTGTGCAGATCAGCAGGAAAAATATGGATTTGTTGCTTTTTAATTCTAGATTGTAGGTCAAGAAAATGTTAAAAATTGTCAAATGGGGTGTGTTCATTTTGTCCGGCTGTGTAATCCCTTCAGTGTATTCTGGTTCTGCCCTGTGGTCCCCACACTACCACCACAATCACCACTTTTTCTAATCCAAGTAAACCGTGGCTCCTTTTAGCCCCGTACGCTTCTTAATTGTGGGTTCTTATTTATTCATTGTGAATTTATACAAAAAAGCGATAAGAACACGGACGTAAGGATTTAGGGAAGCTAGATACAGCTGATGCTCGCTGTGATGAGTCCACTCATGAAATACTTCCTGCTGTGGCAGCTTTTGAATGGTTAACGTTTAAAAACCTTTTAAAGGAACTGAAGCCCTCCAGTAAGTCCTCACACTGCTTTTATTTCATTTAGCAGGAGAGGAGTTAGAAATGTGACAGCAGCCCGGGCCTTCATTTTTACAGTCTGTCCTCAGCTCCCATCGCTGCTTTAAGCCCCGTAAACTCACCCAATTCACTCAGGGCAGCCAGCGGGGAAGTCAATGGCAGCTACTCGTTTTTTTTAGGACCTTCCTGACTCCTGGAAGCAGGAAAAACGTCACCTAATTCCTCATCAGCACAGCTTCCATCTTCTTCCACTTGGAAGCGGTGCCGATGTGACGTCTGCGACGCCCTTGGCGGAGCGCAGCGCTCAGCATGCGGATTACTGCAGTGCTCCGAGCTTTACGTGCACTACTGCGTGTGACACATAAAACGTTATTATTAAAGAGCAACTTAACTACACATCCATTTTTTTGAGTTATTAAGTCCTTTGTGAAGCTGCTGAATAATGCATCAGTTGCTTCTGGCCGTGTTTTCCCTTTTTGTTTGTTTTCCCTCCAGATCTCAAACCGAGGCTAATGCGGTTTCCATGTACGCCACACCCCGGCCATGTCACTGTCACTTAGATTGGAGCCACGCCCCCATCAAGGCGTATGACAACAGATATCTTGGGGGTGGGGCTTAGTGACCCAGGCCCTTTTTTTCAGAGTTTGAAAGCATATTTTGAACATATGACGGAGGCGTGGTCAAGCTGCAGCAGAGGGGTTAAGTTGCTCTTTAAAACTTCCAGTCTGACTTGATGCTTTTCTCAAATGTCATGTAAACACCTGAATCAGATTGAAATCAGCATAAATCATCGTTGGTGCTCTGAGTAACGCACCGAGGTTCATGATTTTAAATTGATTAACTCCAGCATTCCGCTATGAGTCAAGAATACTTATGCAAATGTGACATGTACTTTATTTTTATTAAATATTGATTTCTTTTCCTAAAAAAATGTTTTTTTGCCTTGTTAATGTTTAGGTTAATGAGGAAAAAAAGAATGTATTCCATTTTAGAGTTTGACTGTAATGTTTTAAAATGAGGAGAAAAGGAAAGGAGTCCAGAGTAGAACTTAAATAGATCAGTCTGAGAGCAGTGCCTCTGCTGGCAGGTGTTAGCATGATGTTAGCATGACGTTAGCGTGACGCTGTCTGTCTCTGTCTCTCAGCCTGTGGAAGCCCCTCCCTGAGCGATGGCCTCACCAGTCTCCGTCTTTAACTCCAACACGCTGGACTCCCACATCTCCAGCGTAAGTTTATTCACGTGTTACACGTCATGGATGACATCTCATGTGAGTTTAACCACCTGTGTAACTAGGGCTGGGCGACATGGCCTAAAAATAAAATCTGGCCTGAGGAGGACTGCTGTCTGAAGCCCTAGTTCAGAAGTCACATGAAAAGACTAGTTTAAGTCTGAGATGTTCCTCCTCCAGGAAAAGCCTGAACACTCAGATGAATTCATAAATGTATAAATGTACACTGCAGCTCTTCATAACCACCGGCTAGCTAGCTAGCTAGCTACCTCAGAGCGTGAGCTAGCTCACTCTGCAGCTTTCATTTTTCCTCCCTCCTGTCTCCCGTCAGCAGATGGAGGCCTGGTTTGCTCTGAAATGGACCGTCCACATGTCCCGCCTTCATCATTCTCGCACTTTCACGACAAACGTGCACTTTCAGCCTTCGGGACTTTTGGTGGCGCTGTAGGACGAAGCTGGTGGTGACGCCCCAAACACGAAAGCAAACCCAGGAGAAACAGAAGTAGTTTCCTGTTCAGTCGCTCACAGCAAAACACAGAGGCGGTGAACAGAGAGCCAATGATGATGTTGATCGATGAAGAGGAGGGAAAGGTGTTATTTTCAAAAAAGGTGTTTGCCATTGTTTTTTTTTCTGTCTCTCCCTCGCTTCCTGTACACCTACTTTGCCTTATTCTGCAGCTCTTTGCTTGGCCAGTTGTTGCCAAGGAGACACGCGAACACCGCCGCGTGGCCGCTCACTGGCGCAGACGCAGCCGGCGTACATGTGTGGCGTAAANCGCGAACACCGCCGCGTGGCCGCTCACTGGCGCAGACGCAGCCGGCGTACATGTGTGGCGTAAATGCACCTTCATCGATGATTGGCCAAGTGACGAGGAAGAAGTGGGTGTGGAGAGAGAGAGAGAGAGAGAGCAGTGAAGATGTTTTTTTTGTCTTGCAGCCAATGACAGGAACTCCTCATTTCCTCCTCTTCCTCCATAAACCATCAACTCTCTGTTCACTGCCTCCACATTTAGATTGTCGGTGCCTGAATCAGAAACTACTCCTGTGTTTCGTTTTTGGAGCAGCTTTTACGTGAAGCGCCACCCAGAAGTCCCGGAGTTGAAGTGCGCGGTCGTCATGAAAGCGTGAGAACAGGACGTAGACGTTTCAGAGCAACCAGGCCTTACTTCACTTTGGTTTTGATTTTGGTATTTTTACTCACTTCTCACTTTGTGTGCGCGTGTAGCAGAGAAGCGTGTGTGTGTAATGACAATAATAACCCGCATGAAACCTCGGTTAAGTTTGCCACCGTCCCCTGACGACGTTCACGTTTCCAGCATTTCGACTCCCGTTCGTCTCTTTTCCGAAACAACAAGGCTGCATCCATTTCCTCAGCAGTCAGCTTCATCATGAAACCCATCAGATGAAAGAAAGCTGCACTGTTAAACAAGAAAATGGATTTTGGATGTATTTTTTGGTAATTTGAGCACAATGAACCTCTAGTTATTGTTGTTATTAATGAGGTTTTTTAGGTTCAGTTGCTGAGTTTTGCAGCATTAGTTTCACGTGTTCACACATTTCATTAATTTCCCCTTTTTTTTTTCTTCTTCTTTTCTGTTTCTTATAACTGTGCTTTAATAAGCCTGAAGTTATTTGTGTGTTTGGGTCTTAGAGCTCCAGAGAGTCTCTGAAGATGGAGCTGTTGGCTGACGTGTCTCTGCTGCCAGGAGAAGACAGAATCATCGGTGAGTCAGCGATGTTTTCATCTGACCTGCTGCTTGTGGACTTCAGGCTGCTTCGGTGGTGGAAGAATGTTCTAAAGGGCAGTGGCGCCTATTTTAACTGTATTTAAGGGTTCTGTGCCTGTGATCCTCTCAGGCGTGTCAGAGTGACATGATGGACCTGAGACTTCAGATCAGAACGTGTCAAAGACTCGTGACTCGTCCATTTTCAGTCGCATAAATATTAAAGTTCCTCTCCAAACGTAATTTGTGTTTTCAGCACGTCTCAAGCATCAAAAGTCAGTTTGTGATTTTTTTTTTTTTTTTNTTTTTTTTTTTTTTTTGATTACTTTTTCTATCTCAGTCCCGTCCTGCTTAAAGGACCATACCAATGATTTTTCGTGTTTTAGCCCATTAAATACAACCTGCATACACGTTAGGCTACTGTCAGTCATTTTCCAAAACATACTACTTCAGCAGTACATTTTAGAACAGTTTTTCCTAACTTCCAGACTGCAACTGATTCAGTTTCATTCCAGTACACTATAAAAATCAACTTGTAAAGACTTTTTTTTTTTTTTTTTNCTTTTTTTTTTTTTTTTGAAGTTACTTAACATGTCCAACATGGAGCTACATGGAAGAACATGTATGTGTCCACCAGGGAACATGGTAGTAATATATAGGAGAAAACTGCTTTTACAAAGAAATTCCCTTCTACAGTCTTGTATCAGGTGAAACATTGAATTGAATTTTAAGGTTCGCATATCACATTTGATTTTGAAAAATTATGAGATTTGATAAAATAACAGGAAAACTTAACTATGTTTGGAAAATGGCTTGCAGTAAAGTAATGTGTATGCAGTAGTTGGGCTCAGACAGCAAAAGCACCAGAATGGTCCTTTAACGTGAGGTGTAATTGGGGTCAGAAGGCCAGAACAGATGTGTACCAAGTGTCCAAACACCAGGACCAGGAATGGTTTTAAAAAGTCTTTTATTTAACTCATGAGTGTGTGTTATCGTGTTGCTATGATCTCTGACCGATAAACTACGTCAGCTGCTCAGCCTTAACGCTGTAAACGCTGTGTTTGGGGTCCGTCTGGGAGAAAGAATTTTCCAGAATGTGTATTTCGATCAGCAGCATTACTGAGCTCCTAATTGGTGAGAAATGATTGAAAGTTTTCCTTGTTTTGCTTCCAGATAAAGACATCATCTACATGTGTCCGTTCAGTGGAGCTCTGAAAGGAAAAGTGTTGATCACCAACTTCAGGCTTTACTTCAAGAGCTCAGACACTGTACGTCACCTCATGTGTGTGTGTTGTGTGTGTGTGCACATTCTAAACTCGCGTTGATGTCGTTATTTAAAAATGTGCGCGTTGTGTTGTAGGATTTACCGCTGGTGCTTGACGTTCCTTTGGGTGCCATCAGTCGGGTGGAGAAGATGGGTGGGGCCTCCAGCAGAGGAGAAAATTCCTACGGCCTGGAGATCACTTGCAAGGTGTGTGTTCTAATTGCTAGGTTGTTTCCTCTCTGCATGTGTGTGCATGTACCGTATGTGTGCGTTCAAATGTGTGTGCTTGCTTATACACTTGTGTGTGCGCATGTGTGTCCTAACAGTAAGGTTGTTCTCTGTCCACATTAGGACATGAGGAACTTGAGGTTTGCCTTGAAGCAGGAGGGTCACAGCAGACGAGATATCTTTGATCTCCTCTTCAAACATGCTTTCCCACTCTCACATGGTCAGGTGAGTTGACCTCTGACCTCGTGTCATTCTCTGATGTCTGATGTGGCACTAGAGTGACTTTATTTTCTACTGGGTCACTAAGGGGAATATCAGTGAAAAACACTGATTGGAGAGAACGTAAAGTATTTTCCTTGTTGTTTTTGGGTTGTTTTTGCTGCTGCAGGCTGATGTGCATGTTTTTACTCAGAACTCTGTGGATCCGTGTGGATTCTTCCTCACGGTCTGTGACGGCCACTTAAAGCTCATTCAGTAGTTTCTAATGAGTGAAGCCGTTAGTCTCTCATCAATCAATCAATCAATCAGAGCTTTATTGTCAAACCATCCATATACAAGTACACAGTTAGGATAAAATGCTGTTTTTTCAGGACCTCCTGGTGTTACATTTAACATAGTGCACATAGACAGGAAGTGCTACATTTAACATAGTGCACATAGACAGGAAGTGCTACATTTAACATAGTGCACATAGACAGGAAGTGTTACATTTGAACACATGTGAACAGTCCATGAGAGGGCTGGGAGGGGTCAGCCACAGTGGAGGTGGCATGGCGGAGGGTGTGTTTTGGAAGATGTGTGTGATGCTGGGAGAGGAACCTGGATGATTTTGTCAGCTGACCTCACTATCCGCTGGAGGGACTTCCCGTCTGAGTCTTTGCAGTTCCCAAACCAGAGGGTGATGCAGCTGCTGAGGATGCTCAATGGTTCCTCGGTAGAAGGTGGTCAGGATGGGAGGGGGCAGGCTGGCCTTCTTCAGCCTGTGTAGGAAGTGGAGCCCTCTGGGCCTTCTTGGTGATGGAGGTGGTGTTGGTGGTCCAGGTCCGCCGCGATGTGCACTCCAAGGAATTTGGTGCTGCTAGCTTTCTCCACAGCAGCACCGTGGGTGTTCAGTGGAGTGTGGCTGGCAGGGCTCCTCCTGAAGTCCACAGTCATCTCTTTTGTTTTTTGTCCATAGAGAGGTAGACCTCTCTTCACACCAGTCGTCTCACCTCTGCTCTGCATGCCAACTCATCCTTGTTGCTGATGCACCACTGTCGTGTCGTCTGCAAACGTGATGATCTGGTTTGACCCGTGCTGAGCCGTGCAGTCGTGGGTCAGCAGAGAGAACAGCAGTGGGCTGAGCAGCAGCCTGTGGAGCGTCAGTGATCAGGGTGGTGGTCCTGGAGGTGTTCTTGCCTGTCCTGACAGACTGAGGCCTGCCAGTCAGGAAGTCTTGAGTCCAGTTACAGAGAGGCTCAGCTTTCCCACCAGTTTCTGAGGGATGATGGTGATGAATGCTGAGCTGAAGTCAATGAACAGCAATCTGGCGTAGGTTTCCTTCCCATCAAGGTGGGACAGGGTTAAATGGTGGAGACAGCGTCGTCTGTGCTCCGGTTGGAGCGATGGGCAACCTGTAGGAGGTCCAGCGATGTGGGGAGTTGGGACTTCATGTGCTTCAGAACTCTGGAAGCACTTCATAATGATGGGTATGAGTGTAACGGGATGGTAGTCATTGAAGCAGGACACAGCTGACTTCTTCAGAACAGGATGATGATGGTAGACGACTTGAGGCAGACAGGAAGCACTGCAGTGCTCAGCGATGTGTTGATGATATCGGTGAGGACATCTGCTGGCTGGTCAGCACACTCTCTGAGCACCCAACCAGGGATATTGTCTGGTCCAGCAGCCTTTCGTGGGTCGACTCTGGAGAGGATCAGGATCCTCCTGATCCAAGATCATGCATCATCTCCTGCCAACATCTGTTAAACTTTACCTGGATCAATCCAGTACCAGTTCACCAGAAATTCCTGAGTGGATTCCCAGTGGAATATCATATAATCTGAATAGAAGCATGCAAGTACTCAGTGAAGACTAGTGAAGTCATGTATTTGAACTTAAAGGACCATACCAGTGGGTTTGCAAGTTTGAACCCAACCTACATACATGTTACATTACCGCTAACCATTTTACAACAAAAAAAAAAAACACCCAACTTATTTTAGATTTTGTGTTATTTTGCCAAATCTCCTAATCTTTCAAAATCAAATGTTCAGGTGATCATTCCACCTTAAAATTCAACATTTCATCTGCCAACACTTACACAGAATTGTAGACAATTGTTTTAATTTCTCTGTATCTTCAGAATGTTTCAAATCTCTACAAGTTGATATTTATAGTGTACTGGAATAAACTGAAGCCAGTGGCAGTCTGAAAGGTAGGAAAAACAATTCTAAAATGTACCACTCCAATAGTATGCTTTGGAAAATAGTTGGCAGTAATGTATAAATGGGAGGATTTGAGTTTGTTGAGATGTTCTGGTGCTGAACTGAACTGAAGGATCCATGTAACCATGTAGCTGCTGTGGTCATTCCTGTGGAAAGCTCTTATTGTGAAAGCAGCGTTTTAACTCCTCTACAGCGTTACTGTATAATGTAAAAATCTAATGTCTCCTTTTGTTCATACTCCCTTACAGCCTCTGTTTGCATATCTGACTCAGGAGAAGTATGAGGAGAACGGCTGGAATGTCTACAAGCCCATGGAAGAGTTCAGACGGCAGGTGAGGATTGGATGAAGGTTGATGCTTCCTTTCCTGCAGATTTACTTGCTGTAGCTAAAAGATTTTAAACCTCAGAAAAGAAGTGGTACTGATTAGCTGTAAGCTGTGCAGTATTTCTATAAAACTTTGCGTCCATCCACTTTCTTTCTCAGTGAACATTCGCAGCAGTTAGTTAAAGCTAGATTAAAGTTAAATCCTACTTTATTTTTATTAGAGTATCAATCAGATATTATCTAGAGTACTGCCAGACATTCAGACTAACACATTTATGCAGAAATTTGTCAGCCTGGCATTTATTTAAACCATCTATTGTGTTACCCTGCAACTTCAGTACAAAGGTACAGGCCAGCCTTACTCTGAGGTATCCCTGATTAGTCTACCTACAGAAACAGTGTAGAATTCTAATCATACATATGACGCTAGGGCGGAGGCTAATTGTCTCAATGCTCACTGTCTACATCCTAAAGTCTTTCCCTATTTCACCTATTAGTTACATTCAGTGTGGCCCGCCTGTTAAATGCAACATATAGAAACTTTAGTTAGCGACAGCTGCCTCCTTATAAGTAACAGTTGTTAATTGTGAGCGTAATTTTAATCAACAAAATATACTTTTGTTGCTAAGAAAATGTTATTTTCATTGAGTCCAAGTCAACCCTTAAGAGAACTACATTGTTGAACCTGACCTACACACAGCCTTCCTGTTTATTTGACATCATTGAGGAGAGGCGGTTAAAGCCTTTAAAAACCTTCCTTTAATAAAATGAAAAATTCTTAGATACTTCAAATACAGATTTTGTAGTCTTTATTTAGCAGATGCAAAAGTGTACAGCAATCAGTAAATAATATGAATATAGAAATATAAAACTTGAAAAATTTTCACCATAATTCTAAATCTGCACATAATTCTGTATATCACTAGCAGAAAAATCACAAAATAGACTTACGGTTCAAAAAGAGTAAAAAATGAAGAGTCATGAAAATGTAAAAATAGAAAAAATGTAAAAATAGAAAAATCAGAAAACTGGGAGAATCCTCGTCCAGGAAAAGTGAAGAAGGTCCTCAACTTGATCCTTGGTCACCGAAAAGCTCAACAGTATTGATCATCAATTTGATAGATTCTCCGTTGGTGCAGAAAAAGTACAAAGGCCTCATTTTAATTGTTCATTTTTCATTCATTCATTTCCTTCATTTCATTTTTTTTTTTTTTTAATTTTTTTGATGTTCTAGACAGAGAAATCTCCTGAGTCCATCACTTGGACCTGTAGTCAGCTTTGACAGAATCCCCGTCCATGATATCTGCCCCGAAGCTCAACAGTTTCACTAAGGCTGTTTTCACACTTGGTCCGTTTCAGCCTTTTAAGTGAACTTTTAAGGTGCTGTGAAACAACAGCATTAATATTCTGATCCTGACAGATCTATCTGATTTTTCATTGGTCTGTCATAACTGGTAGATAGTCAGGTTTATTGTTATTAGTGTATGGTTCTGTGGTTTAGAAGCTGCAGGCGAGGTGCAGCTCCTCACTCTGTTTTAAACCCTCACAGCTCAGACCGGCTCAGTCTGATGCTCAGAGCTGCTGCATGTGACACATTTACCTTAATAAAACTTTATTTCATTATTTAGCAGGTTCACCTGTACGCCAGCGTCTCATCCTTTATGCAGCGCCACACCTTCTGGCATCCTCCTTTAGTCTGACAAACTTTTAATTCAGCGTAAATTTAAATTCTAAATGATTTATGTTAAAGTGACTAAAAGTGTGCAGCATGCTGTGATTGTTGTTGCTGCTGAGGCAGAAAATCTAACATTTCCCTGATTTCTCCTCCACAATACCTGCATTTCTGCCTCATATGATTTTTTTTCTTGATCTACCAATCAGAAGTCTCCATTCTCTCTGAAGCGCAATGATGTACAAACACATTCATGTGTATATCAGTATTCACATATTCACAAATACATTTGCATGCATAAAAAGTACCCACAATGCAATGTAATAAGGGTCTGAGTTCTAAAGGACTTGTATTGTGAACAGGAAGGGGGCTGAGACCCCATCAGAGTGCAAGTGCACCCAAAAGAGTACTAAGTTCTCTTTTGGGTGCACGTGCAATGTGAACGTGAAGAGAATTCAGTTCTTTTTCAGTCGGTCCACTTTTGGTTTAAAGAGGACTGAGTTTGGTTCGTTTAAAAGGGTCTGTGTGTGAAAACAGCCTAATGTTATACTGTTTTCTGCGATCATAAATTACATAGATAATGATCTAAGAACCACTCAAAAGATCTGTCACTTCTTCCTCATTCTGTGTTAATCACTGATTGGGTAGCATATTGGCAGGGGATGGGTTTAATCATCTCTCCTAATCTTTCATGCACTTTTTCAAAAGTACATATATATATATATGTATATACAACATCAGGATGTGGTGACATCTGGCAGTTACTGATGCAAGAATTGAGCTGCTCACAGACTTCCTGTCTCTTCTGCAGCTTCTTTGACCTTTAGCCAAGAAGGACCTTTCATCCACATTTCATCAAATTAAAGGACTGATAACACACATATTGGTCAGGTACATCAGCACTCCGTTCTCTTCCATATGGATGATAGCGCCTATCGCCATAGTTTTTGACAATTGTAAAAGTTGACAAGTGCATCATTATTCATGTAATTTTACTATCAAACTACAAAAATCCAGATAAGCTGTCACTTCCTGGTTTGAACAAACTTTATTGGTGTTGTCAGTCAAAAGGTGGCGAGCTGCAACCCAGAGAAGTTAGAATATGAGCACACAAGCAGGAAGTTTGACCACAGGAAGTGTGTGAGTCTGAATGTCTAAGAACAGGTTTTTTAAAATCATTTCCTGTTAGCATAATGCGGTTTATTAATCTGCTGTGTGTGTGTGCGCACAGCAGGTGAGGCTTGAAGAGGCTGAGTGCCACTAGAACGCCTGCGCGATTGTATCAGAACACCGATCAGCTAAATGGGCTCAGATATCAAAGTTATTGATCACTAACACGTGATCTTCGTTTTAGTGTGTCAGTGTGTTTTATGAATCACTTCCTGACATGTAGATGAGGAACTACTGTAGCAACGCCTAGTTAAAGACAAACGATGAAAGATGGCGGTAACAGACGTTTATGAACGTGGCTGGCCTGCGCGATGATATGTTCCCTTGAAGCCGGCACTGCGTTTTATGAACTACAGCAGAGAAGTGGAGAATGTGTGTGTTTTCAGACGATTCTGTTTTTTTTCCCCCAGGGTTTGCCGAATGACAACTGGCGTGTTACATTAATCAATAAGAACTATGAGCTGTGTGACACCTACCCCACCTTGCTGTGTGTACCCTACAAAAGCAAAGAGGAGGACCTCAGGAGAGTCGCCACCTTCAGGTCACGAGGACGCATCCCGGTGAGTGTGTGCCGACTTAGGAAAATGGCAGCCGCCNCCTTCAGGTCACGAGGACGCATCCCGGTGAGTGTGTGCCGACTTAGGAAAATGGCAGCCGCCACAGCACGTCTGCATACGTGTTTTAACCTGGTCTCGGTGCGTGTGTAGCGGTCTGCAGCGATTCCTCTGCTGTCAAATGAGACGACGCTGAAACTGGGTCAAACTCACAGCTGTCTGGTTTGCTAATTGTGGAAATAATTATTGACAAATAGGATGTTTCCAGTATAAAAATCTATCTCCTGTAGCATTTCCTGTCATTCTAAAGTGTGTAAGTCTGAAGTGTCATTTTTTATTTTTTTTTACTCGCCTGCTCAGAGAAACTCAAAAAAACCAAAAAAACACAAAAAAAACCCCATTAATATCCAGGTTTGATAAGTATATAACATGACTGAAACTATCTCAGGAATAACCCCCTGCCTTCAAATTACCTTCTAGATCACATAAGTTAATTGTCCAACACCTGTTTGGAATCACTGCAATTAATTAAAAGCAATTAACAAATATATTAAAAGCATTAAAGATAATGAGATACTGATATGCTGATTTATAAAGGCCTGAGAAATAAAGTTATTCAAGAATTGAGGTGAGCTAGGTTGAGGTTAGCAGAAGAAGTAGGATTAAATAAGTGTATACTTCTTCCTGCTCCTTTTCGAACATGGAATTTATGTTAAAATAAATAAATAATTTTCTTTTTTTGCTTATTTACGTTGACATGAGAATTTGTATTTGGAGAGTTTGCCATATATTGATGTTACATGTTATTTGTTCCTCTTGTTTTGTTTTATGTATTTGTCCTGCATATTTACAGCACGTTCAACCTAAATCAGATCACATAAAATTAAATCAAATCAAAGCTAAATCCCATTTTTATCTCAATCTTTTGAATAACGCAAAAGGTAACAGTAAATTGGTTAGGAGGAATATTAATAATCTGATCAGGAGAGCGCCAGATTTCTTTGGAGATCTGCAACTAATCTAATTGAGGACACTTACTTGCTTACTTAGTTGCTTCTGCTTTTAATAATTTTTTCATAGAGTCTGTGCATGAATTAGGTAAAAAATTTAATATTAGGGATCTAGACATTTCCCCTGCTGATGCTACAGGACAGCTTTTTAATTTGGTTCCAGTTACACAGGTGAACAAAATTACCTGTTCCTTAAGAGGCTGCAAATCTAAAGACACGACTTTAAAAAAAAAACATGGAGAAGTTTTAACTCCTCCTATCGCGCATTTGATTAACCCATCTATCCAACAGGATATTTTTCCTGATGAGTGGAAGCATGCTGTTGTCATTGCCTGTTCTTAAACCTGGAGATTGTCAAGAAGCCAGTAAGCTACCGACTCATAAGCATACAGCCCGTAATGTCAAAGGTCGGCAGAGTCGCGATGAACAGCTGACAGCAGTAATTATTCCTACATCGTATGCAGTTTGGTTTCAGAGCCAATCATTCCACCTCATACCTGGTACAGCAAATTCACTCTAAGCTCCACAGGCGTAAAGCATTCGACAGAGTTAATCCTGACGGTTTTATTTCTAAACTATCTCAATTTAATTTTTCTCCCGCAGCGCTGGCATGGATGCCTTCATATCTACCTGACAGGATGCAGTGCGTTACAGTGTCAAAGCACTGTTGCAGGAATTTCAGATATCATCATCTGCATGCCATTGTCAGGGTGTATTTTAGCTGATCTTTCAATGTCTTCTGGTTTTTTTATGGTTCAATACCATTTGTCAGCGTTGCAGTTTTCGATGGTTTTCTCTTTAGTAAATTCATTCATGTTTTAATGGCCTAGTCCCATATGTTTTTTTTATGCTGACATATGATTTCCCATATGTCATGCTGTGCTACAACTTGTGGACAGGCCAATACAACGGTTATTAAACCACCGGAGTCTCTGTATAAACAAGCTTTAAAATTTTTAGATAAAAAGGCCAAATAAACATAATTACTGTAAGATACTGGAAAAACAAAAGCTTTTCAGTTTTGAGAATTTTGATTGTACTTAAATGTACAAAATTTTAGATAACATGGCCCCTCCCCCAGTGCGTGATTTTTATCAGCTTTTGCTCTGAGAACACGATAAAATCTTTAAGAATACCATCTATCAGAGATTGCACTGTACCATTTCGTCGTACTTCCTTTGGCTGGTCAGCCTTTTTCCGTTAAAGCTTCGTCTCAGTGGAACTCTGCCTGATGACATCAGGAGCTGCAGCTCCTTTACCAGATTTAAAGCCAAATTGAAAATGAGGCTTAAAGCTACTCAGCGCTGCGTTCACTGACTCTGGACTTACTGTCTGCTATGCTGCTGTTAGAACTGGGTTGTGTCTTTGCTGTGTTGTTTTTATAGAGTGAGAGCCGAACAGTTGTTTGTGCTGTGTGTTTTTTAGCATTACTAGCCTCGGAGTTCGTATGGATTCTTTTTTACACGCGATCTGCCGAGGAACTGCAGATGAAAATTAGCTCCAAGCTAACTGTGCTACAGTTCATCAGATGACAACATTTATGTTTAACATTGGACACGGTCCCCTTTAAATACATAAATAAAATAAAAATTAAGTTACTCTATGATTATAATTACCGTATATATTCGAGTATAAGCCGAATTTTTACTGTCAAATTTCACAAAGCAAATCGGAGGTCGGCTTATACATGAGAAATTCAAGTTTGATCCCAGAGGATGAAATTTCCAGGTGTGGAAATACTACCATTACCACTACCCATGGAAAATAGTTTAAATCATACCTTAGAATGAGATATTTCCTGACTAAACATCTGATCCAGCACATTTTGCGGCTGCCAGTAAGCTCTGCTGTGATTGGTCAGTTACGGTAATCAGCTGCTGAAATAAATATCATATTTACTGGTACGTGAATTATTTTCAGAAAATCACAGGAATACTATGACAATACCCAGAAAAACAGGTAATTTGCTAAACAAATAAACGGATGGAACAACGTCAGGGGGCCGGCTTATATAAGAGTATATACGGTAGTTATTAAAGACTTGTGAAGCCTAGATATCGTAGTTGTTTTTAATTAATGCAAGAAACTTTTTAGAACTAATTTTTCCTTTTGAAACTGTTAAGTTTTCTGTGCAGACTAGTAGGAAAAAAATATAGATTTGTTGCATCTTAGTTCTTGACTTTAGGTTAACAAAATGTCAGAATTGTTAAATTTATTTTCTATCCGTTGTATACAGGCTGAGTTACACAAAGTAGATTTTACAAATTGTTGCATTAAAATGCCGCACACGTGAGCTTCTCTCCTCTCTGCCTGCCTCAGTCTGCCCGTCGTTTTCTCCCACAGGTTCTGTCGTGGATCCACAGGGAGAACCAGGCCGTAATCATGCGCTGCAGCCAGCCGTTGGTCGGTATGTCCGGTAAACGGAACAAGGACGACGAACGCTACCTGGAGATGATTAGAGAAACGAACGACACCACCAAGCTCACCATCTATGATGCTCGGCCCAGTGTTAATGCCGTGGCCAACAAGGTCAGGAAGAAGGGAGTTACTGTTAGGGGTCAAAGGTTGGGTATGACACAAACAGGAGGGTGTACAGGAAGTTCTCTGACCAGGTGAAGCAGCAGACAAAGGTAAACTTTGATCTTGCAAGCCCGTCAGTATCTGGTAAACTAATGTGTGACACGTTCTCCTCTGCGGAGCAGAGCGTGACAGTCCAACAAAATTCGGCTCGACCTGTATGTCAGTGAAACAACTGTTCCAACCGGCAGCCAATCAGAGAACAGCTTCATACGTCAGCAGAAGCGACAAAACAAAAGACGAGTCATTTCCCAAATTGCACTGCACAAAGTTAAAGTCTTAGTAGGATTTTGGCAGAAAAGGCAATTTCTCTGTGAATTTTAAGAACAAAAAAACGAATGTTTCGTATAAATTTAAAGGACCATACTGGTGGTTTTGCAGTTTTGAGCCCAACACATACCCTTTATGTTACAAAAAATAAAAGCCACATTTTCGTTTTTGTGGTATTTTGCCAAATTCCTTAATCTTTCAAAATTAAATCTTTAGGTGCCCACCTTAGAATTCAATGTTTCATCTGTGTTTAAGTCCAGATGTAGAAGAAGGCACAGTCAATCTGTTATATGAAGATTTAATCTGAAGAAGTTTCAGTGTCCTGCGGATGTTTCTGTACTTCATCTCATCGTGGCATTTTACGTCACCGCTCTTTATGATGTCATTGGTGCGTATCAGACACAGGTCTGGTGCTGAACTTCAGGAGAGTGAATGAATATTTTTCTGTCCATTCCTCTTTGAACGCTCTGTTTTCCTGATCAACTTTCCTTTTCCGCTAACTCAGAGAGCGATGTCTTGCAGCATTAGTGAAAACATTCACAGGTAATTGACAGTGACAAATCGTGGTCACGATAATGACATGAGCTTCCTGTGATTGGACCAGAGCTAACGCAGGCTAAGAAACGGGAGACGGCAGCATACACACACACACAAATGAATGTGTCATCTTGCTGTCTGCAATGATGTGTTCATGTTCATGCAATGATCGTGTTCTGCAACACATCTTGAGCATAAATACATGAGCACGTTCATCATACTAGCAGTGCAGCAAAGACCAACAAATATATACATACGTAACCTGATATGTGAAACACATTATGGTCTGGACTGACTTACAGTGTGGTCCGGATGTGGACCTTTGTCCCGACTTTGAGAAACCCTACTCTACCTGTTGACTTTTATTGCATAGTGGCATGAACTAAAATCAATGGCAGTTGGGCAATTAATCGATTAATTTGATTTTATGTTTTAGCACAATGTGTAAAATGGTTGAATCGCAAAATCAAAATTTTAAAAAAAAACTAATATCTAACTATTTTTAACGGGGGAAAAGCAGAAGTGGGTCGCTCGCCATCCATCAAGCCTGTTTTGTGCATGTCAAACCTACCAATCAGTCCAGTGTGTTTATTGATGCCACACCCACAAAGCTTTCAGCGGGTCAGACATGCTGTCAAGATGCCGAAGATGAGCTTGTTCCTAAAAAAACGTAAGGGCACGTCAGTGGTTTGGTTTTCCTTCACGGCGTGGAGCAAACCAGCGCGTCTGTAAAGTTTGTAGGAGCTGCAGCTGCTAAAAGTAGCAGCTCTTCAAATGTATTTCAGCAGCTGCAGCAGAAACATGCAGCAATGCAAGATGTGAGATCTGCAGTCAAAGCGCCGCGAAAAAGCAAATGATGTTCCTGCATCATTTTCCAGCGTCACGGTGTCTGATCAGAGGGTCTTCATACGTGGAATACTGCGATATGTCAGAGCATCAAGAGGCTGCAGACAGGCTGGTGTTCCTCACAGGAACCTGGACATCGCTGTAAAAAGCTTTTATTTTAAAAGTTTTCTTTAGAAAGCCCTACAGTTTTATTTAAAAGTATCCTTATTTGGTTTTATTATTTTAATAAAGAAAACACTTATTTGAATTATGGCTTGATTTNTTTTTTTTTTTTTTTTTTTTTTTGAGTTAGTTTGGAGAAAAACAAGAAAAATCGAGATTAAAATCGAGAGTCATGCATAAGTGGGAAAAAAATTGATATTTAATTTTTAGGCTGTATCACCCAGCCCTATTCAGAAGGTAGGAAAAACAATTTACTGCTGCAGTTTTGGAAAATGCTCAGCAGTAATGTAACATGTACGCAGGATGTATTTGTTGGGTTCAGACACGCAAAACCAGCGATATAGTTCTTTAAACACTAATATGGCTTTTCATTTTAATACCTTTGTGCTCTCCAGGCCACAGGAGGAGGCTACGAGGGTGACGAGTACCAAAACGCAGAGCTGGTCTTCCTGGATATACACAACATCCACGTCATGAGGGAGTCCCTGAAGAAACTCAAAGATATCGTCTACCCGAATGTGGAAGAATCTCATTGGCTGTCCAGTCTAGAGTCTACACACTGGCTAGAACACATTAAGGTAAGACAGAGGTGCACGTGTTGTTCGTGGATGTGTTGGCTTCATTCGTGTCCTTGGCTTCAGGTTACAAAGAACACAGAGCGTTTTAATGTACGTTAACGTAAAGAGTCAGTAAAGGTCATCAGAGCCCTGCACATGTTCCTGTGTGTGTGTAGCTGGTGTTGTCGGGAGCCATCCAGGTGGCAGACAAGGTGTCCGGTGGGAACTCGGTGGTGGTTCACTGCAGCGACGGCTGGGACCGGACCGCCCAGCTCACCTCCCTGTCCATGCTGATGCTGGACNCTGCAGCGACGGCTGGGACCGGACCGCCCAGCTCACCTCCCTGTCCATGCTGATGCTGGACAGCCACTACCGCACACTCCGAGGATTCCAGGTCAGCGCACGAGATACACGCGTACATTATTATTTTGCGAAGAATGTGCAGAGCCCTCCACTAACACTGACGCTCTTGGTAAATAAAAGCAAAAACGGGCTGTGAAAATAAATGTCTTTATTGTTTATCCTCTTGGTGTTTCAGTCAGAATAATGACAGAAATATAAAATAATGCAACCAGTCAGATGCCACCTCCAAAACCATGAGTTGTTTGGGAGTTTTGCCAGACAAAAAGCCTGTGCTGTCATCGAACAGCCAACTCAAGACAGTTTGTCAGACGTTACTGGAACTTTCAGTGAGAATGAGTTTGATGAGACAGAAACAGCAAACAGCAGAGTTTTGTGCAGAGTGAATGATCGATGCGCAGAAAAGCAGCTCGTCCCCACTGTGGAGTTTGGTGGAGGGTCTGTGATCCTGTGGGCTGTTTTTCTGACAAAGGCCTGGACAACTTGTTAGCATACATGGTGTCATGGACTCCAGGTATCAACAGGTATTAAATCTAAACTAGGAAGCTTCAACCTGGGCTGTGGTTAGATCTTCCAGCAGGACAACGATCCAAAGCAAAACCTCAACATCATCACAGAAACGCCGCAGTCACACAAAATCCAGGTTCTACCGTGTGACCATGTGACTAAAGCCCACTGAAAACCTGTAGGATGAGCTGAAGAGGAGAGTCCACAGGCATGGAGCTTCAAGTCTGAAGGATGTAGAGAGAGATTCTGGGTGGAGGAATTCTCTCAGATCTCATATAACCTCACGAAGCTTATAGGAGACACAAAATATTAACTGAAGGCAAATAATTCTGCACCCATATTTGAGAAAAATATTTGTTTCGTGATAAGAATTTCTTTTTCATTTATTTTACTTTAATTAAAAGTTATATTTCTGTTAATATTTTGAATTAAAGATCAAGATGATAAGCATAAAGATATTTTTTTCACAGCCTGTTTTGCTTTTATTTGCCAAGAGTGGCAATATTTGGAGGAAACTGTATTTGAAGAACTGGACTGAATGTTCGTAATGCATGCAGCAAATAACCATAAGTCATACAACGCAGCACCACATTTAACATGTCAATAAGAGGAAATACTGTCACCAAACTGTGTTTCCTCATTTATAAATGGTACCGGCGTCTTTTAGCATTTAAAGAGGCGTTACTGCAGTATTTCCTCATTTACATGTCAGGCAGTGATTAATAAAAGACAGTCACAAAAAAAGATGTTTCATTCTGACGGTAAATTTCATCAGTATGAAACCTGATGATGTTTTAGGTAAGGTAAGGTATATAGCGCCTGTATAAATAGAAGCTATATAAATATCAAGAGCAAAACTCACAAAGTGCTTCACAAGAAAAGAAACTGAAACAAACAGAGCCAAAACAGCTAGACGAAATACAAACCAAATCAGTTAAAAGCCTGTCTATATAAAAACCTTTTAAGAAGCTGTTTAAAAGAGTCCACGCTTTCTGCCAGTCTCATATCGTTGGGAGGCTGTTCCAGAGCCTGGGGGCCGCTGCAGCAAAATAATCACCCCTCGTCTTTAACTTTGACTGAGGGACGGTGAGAAGCCCTGATCAGAGGATCTAAGAGTCCTTATGGTGGAGTATGGCGTCAAAAGTTCACATATGTAAGCCGGAGCTGATTGTGAAATGTGTTTTATGTAAATCATAAAATCTTGACATCAGTCCTGTATTTCACAGGCAGCCAGTGTAAGGAGGCTAGAACAGCAGCTTTCTGTACNTGACATCAGTCCTGTATTTCACAGGCAGCCAGTGTAAGGAGGCTAGAACAGCAGCTTTCTGTACAAGCTGCAGTTTCCCCAAAAGAGATTTGTTAAGACTTGAGCAGAGAGTTACAGTAGTCCAACCTGGATGATATGAACGCATGTATGATGGTTTAAAAAACACTGTGCGGAGCAACAGATCATAACCTAGAGATGTTATGGAGCTGGTAAAAACAGTTTGGTGACAAATTCAATGTGTTGTTCAAAGGTTAAGTGCTGATCAAAGAGTTTACCTAAATTTCTGCAGCAGGATTTTATGGGAAATGAACCAAACTGTACTGGTATGGTGGTCTCAGAGCCAATCATCAGAACTTTTAAACTGTATTTGTTTCACGTGTGTTAGTGATCAATACATTTGATGGATAAAAACACTCAGCTGATCAGTATATTTAAATGGAGAGTTTTGATCTGACCTCACACACATTTTGGTGGCGCTCAGCCTCTTCATCTGCTGTGCAGTTAGTGTGACTTTTTTTTTTTTTNCTTTTTTTTTTTTTGTTTGTTTTTTTAAGAACTCCATCTGTGATCTGGAGCTGCTGTTTTGACAGCAAATTGAATAATGACTCATGAATAACTGAACAACCGCAAACCGTTTGTTTCAGCAGCAACAGAAAAAAAAGAGTTTTGATGAAAGTGATTTTTTCATGACAGTTTTCATTTAGAAACTTCAGGAAGTATATCAGAGCTGATATTAAAGACATTAACTTCCACACCTGTGAGCTCAGCACGTCTTCTTCACATCATCAACACGTTGTCTTGAAGTTTTACCACCACAGGAAACTACTTCCTGTTTTTCTTTCAACTCCCCCAGACATTTCTGACCAGTGAGCAGAGAGTGTTGTCACATGACTTCTGCTGCTATATTTTGGTCTAATTGGATGTTTTTCCATGAAACAGAACAAAATCAAGCAGTAAGTTTGATCGTTTTTTATAATTTAGATAATTTATTTGTCTTCCTTTTGACCCTCTCCAGGGTATGAGGAACAAAAGAAAAAAAAAACACACACAAGCAGCAACCAGTGTACAACCAAAGATACAAACCAAAATACTTTGCACATCCTGTACATATTTACATCTAGTTACAGTTACATTTAGAAATAAAAGCTGCACAATATTTTCTTAATGACCTGAACTAAAGTAATCAGGCCTTTGACATTTCTAGTGCCCATCAACTTTTTAAATTCCTCAAAATTAGGACTGACTTTATAATATCTTTTAATTAATTTATTCCTATCCTCCTCAAAAACAGAACAAATTATGAAATTGAAATAAATTATTATTAAAATTATGCAGATTAAACACTAAAATTATGCAACTTCTAAAAAAAACCTGAATACACGTCTTGTTGGTGATGATGGATTACCTATCCCAAGAACGTTTACAGTATCAACAAGTTGATTTTAACAGCAGAATGAACTGAAACCAATGGAGGTCTGGAAGGTAGGAAAAACATTTTTAATTCACCGTTCCAGTAGTATGCTTTGGGAAATGATTGTCAGTAACATTACATGTATGAAAATTGAATATATTAGGCTCAAACATGCAAAATGGCTGGTATAGTCCTTTAAAACTTCCAATCGTGTGCCATAAATAAGATAAACCCACATTCATCAAGAATACACTTGACTTTGAGAACCCATTTAGACTGGTATTTACCATTATCATACAAATTTTTAAGGTAAACTAAACACAATGTATCTTTTTGTACTGCCCTTACTAAATGCACCCAGAAATTTATCATTCACATTTTTACCTTTCTGTCTACCTTATATCTACCTAGCTCACCATATAAAATACAGTTTGCAGTACGTGCAGCTTTGGAACAGTTTAGTCCAGGGTTCCCCAACTAGTTTTCCTCAAGGGCCAAATTATGTCAAGCATGCCAAGCCAAGGACCAATTTTATAATCACCATTTCTTAATAAAATGGAGATATATGAATATCTACGGAAAGCTTAGATTCTCCTGAACAAAATGAGCCCAAGCGTGACATTTTATGACCACATCTCCCAAGATAAATGTAACTTAACTGGCTTTGTCACTTCTCGATGATGCAGCTTCCGAGGGCAGTCTAAATTTTAAAATCCCTCTCTGTGATTGGATAGTAGACTAGCAGAGGATTTGATTGATGGGTCAGTGGTTCTATCAGCTTTTACATAGCCATGGCAACAGGCATGCGTTCCCCGTGCATAATATGCACGTAATATTCCACTGACAGACCGGGGACTGCGTGCTTGTCTCTATGTAGCGTTCACGATGTCTTATAATCGCCATTTCTCAATAAAATGGAGGTATACGAATATCTATGGAAAGCTTAGCTTCTCCTGAACAAAATGAGCCCAAGCATGACGTTTTATGACCACGCAATCCCGAGATAAGTGTGACTCAAGTACAAGATTTTTTTTTTTTTTTATTTATTTTTTTTTTTGGAGAAGTCATCTGAGGGCCTGATAGATAGGACCCGTGGGCCGCATTTGGCCCGCGGGCCGCCAGTTGGGGATCCCTGGTTTAGTCCCTGATTCAGACCAGAGCAAACGACCTGCAGATCTGAAAAGACCTGAAGTTCTTCTTTCTTCAGCAGTGTTTAAATCTAGTTGAGAAGAAGCAGGAAGAGGCTGCATGGTGGCTGTAGAGGCTCTGGAAAGGCTGCTTTTACATGTGTTTCAGGATGTGATGATCTCCATGTGCTGACAGAACGTTCTGTGTGTTTTAGGTTCTGCTTGAGAAGGAGTGGATCAGCTTTGGCCACAAGTTCGCCTCAGTAAGGATATAAAATATGAAGTATCTTCTGTCATTTTTCCACAGACATGGTGCTGCTGCTCCATCAGACCTGAAGGCAGCACTTGCACAGGTCTGAGAGCTAAGCGGACATTTAAAGGATGTGACGTTGATGATTTGAACTGAAATTGGCCATCGTCAACTCTTGCCAAATTTCCTCATGTAATTTGCCTTTCTCCGCACTTTGTCTAATTTAACCTTTTAGAAAATAAACTTGTAATGAAATATCACAAGTCCGATATTCTTTATATCCTGTGCATTTAAAAATGGCGTTCCCAAATGAGCCACGGTGGTTTTAATGGATTTTCCCCACCTGTGGAGCACTTGGCGTCAGACCAGCAGCTTCATGGGAGCCTGTGTGGGCTGAGATCCAGACTCTTTGCTGTGGAAACTTGTGTCTGTGGAAAAGTGCTGCTGTGAAACTCTAATTCACGTGTTTATTCATACATTTATTTCTGTTCCACATTGTTACAGCCTGTGGAGCATCATGGCTCACATAGTGCTTCATTTTAACACAAAATTCCTGACTTAACTAATGAAATTGCTTCAACTTTGTGTGTGTGTGTGTGTGTTTTATGTGCATGTGTGTGTTTTATCTGTGTGTGTGTGTGTGTGTGTGTGTGTGTGTGTGTGTGTGTGTGTGTGTGTGTAGAGGATAGGTCACGGTGATAAGAACCATGCTGATCAGGACAGATCGCCCATCTTTGTTCAGTTCATTGACTGTGTATGGCAGATGACTAAACAGGTAAGTTTCGACTCACCTGAGCGAGTTTGTGTTATGTTTGCTGCCATGTGAAGGACAGACATTTCTGTTTGGCATGTTTTCGTCGCTCGGTCGATGTACAAAAGCTTTTCTAGAAAGAGTTGTGCACATTTCTCATGCTTTAGGTAGAAGATCTGACTTCCTCACAAACTGCTCCAACTTTAAACTTTCCTCTAGAACTCTGTTGATGCCTTCACATTGACCTCTGACCTGTGCAGTGTCACATTGGAGTGACACCGCACAGCTGAATTAAAGGACCATACCAGTGATTTTGCATGTTTGAGCCTGTTAATACTACTTGCATACGTGTCTCATTACTGCCAACCGTTTTCCAAAATATAAAGCCGTATTTTAGTCTTTATATTATTTTTTCAAATCCACTAATCTTTCTAAATCAAATGTTCAGGTGATACACTCGCCTTACAATTCTGTGTTTTGTCTGCTAACACTTGTGATTGATTGTAGTAGTTGCAGTTTAATTTCTCTGTAAAGTCATCTTCTCCTGGGTCTATATTCCCTAACAGAGGCGTAAATTTTGTTCCACGCAGCTCCATGTTGGATCAGTTAAACTAAATAATTTTGACAAAAACTAAGAACGATTTTTATGTCATACTGGAATGAACTGAAACTAACAGCAGTCTGGAAGGTAGGAACAACAATTCCAATATTTACCACGAAAGTAGTACGTTTTGGAAAAGACTGGCAGTAACATAACATGTATGACGGTTTTCTTTATTTGGCTCAAGCATGCAAAACCATTGGTATGGTCCTTTAAAATGTCATAAATGAACTGGGAGGCACTTTGGCCATTTGGGGGCGCTGTAACACAACAGCTCAGTGTAACGTGGCGAGTTTTGTAATGTGATGCACCTTTGACTAACTAAAAGGTGTTTAGTTTGGTGGAGGATTTTATTGAATTTTATTTATTTTTATTTTATCTATGACTATTATGTGGAGTCGCTGAACAGTATTTACTTACACCTGGTAAAGAACATATTTACTCATCTGGATAACGAATCTGGATACAAATCATATTTTAATGTAAACAACATGTCATGTAAATATCAAAAACCTGGGGAGAAAGGTGTTAGATAAGATTCTTGTCAATAAAATGTACAAATCTTGACCATTTTTCAAGATAAAGCTTTTATGGCTTGAAGTATATTTACATAATAATCAGGAAAATAGTAGTTTCTGGTTGTTTGGCTGGTGTTTCAGTAAAATATCATGGAACCTGAACAGAGTGCAGCTTGGTGTTTCAGCCAGCTTATTCTGTCAGCTCAAAATACAGAAACATTAAAAAGTGAGTTACAAAATATATAAACGTCAAAAATTCATCTTGACTTACATGAACTATTAACACACATCATGACGTCAGATAGCAGCTTTACTAGCAATGTTACGAGAACAAGAGTCTAAAGAAAACTCTCTCCTCTATGTTTCCTCTCCTCATATATCTCCTCTCCATGTTTCCTCTCCTCATATATGTCCTCTCCATGTTTCCTCTCCTCGTATATGTCCTCTCCATGTTTCCTCTCCTCACGTACGTCCTCTCCATGTTTCCTCTCCTCTCACATCTCCTCTCAGTTCCCCACAGCGTTTGAGTTTAATGAGCGCCTCCTGCTGACCATCCTGGATCATCTCTACAGTTGTCGCTTTGGGACTTTCCTCTACAACTGCGAGAGTACACGAGACCAGCACGTAAGAGTCCTTCCTTCCTGCTTGTCTGGTTCAGACCAGCACGGCTCAGTCAGGGTTTAAATCTTGGTCCTGGTTGCGTGTGTGTGTCTGTGTAGTTTGATGGTGTGAGTTCCTGTGGGATGATGTTTGGAATCCAGAAAGTATGAAAAGAGGCAGGATAGTGTATCTGGATCCAGATCACATGTTTAATGCTACAGAGTTTACACAGCTCAGCACAGGAAGTGCTGCAAAGATTCTGCCCTAAATCATGCATTTCACTAGTGTGCTTGTTTTTATTTATTAGAGGATGTCTTAATGTACATGCAGCCATAACTTCCTGTTTGTACCACTGATAACGTACGCTGGTTGACTTGCAGCTTGCTTTGTGCTTCAGCCAGAATATATAGTATACTTAAAAAGCTACAGATGCTACTTACAGATACCGGGAGTTATGACCGTCTGTCTGTCTGTGTGTTTTGTCGGCTCACACACATCTGACATGTCGCTGCTGCAGGAGGTCAGGTTGAAGACGGTTTCTCTGTGGTCTCTGGTCATCAGTAAGACTGACATGTATTTAAATCCCTTCTACACGCCTGAGTCTGGCAGAGTTCTCTACCCGGTAGCCAGCATGCGCCACCTAGAGCTGTGGGTGGCGTACTACATCCGCTGGAACCCACGCATCCGACAACAGGTAGGACACACTCTGTGTGTGTGTGTAGTAGTAGTAGTAGTAGCTTTTATTCAGGCTCTTGGTCCATAAAAAAGACACACAACATAAAATTCACATAAAAACAGAAGTACAAAAAACAACAGCACACATTTTTACAATAAACTGCTGTACAAGCGTTTCCATATCTTGGACTGCACTCGTACAAGAACTGAACTTTGCTTTCACCAGAAACACAATTAGTTGCATTAGCAGATTCCTTTAAATGACAGATGAATCTGTACGTTGCATTTCTCCGGACAGCTTGAAAATTATTTACTCGCACACTGACAGACGTCTCACTTGCACGACACCATCTCAGCTTTTTGAGCAGTATTCTCACGGCAGCATTATAAGCTGCTTGAAGCTTACGCATACTAGCCTTTTTACAGTTTACCCACAAGGTGGCAGTGTAGAGTTGGTACAGTATGCCCTGCAAAGAGCCGCTTTAACCTCCTCTGTACACATATTAAATGTTCTTAACATCATTGGCCTGAGCATACATCATGTGACACTGCCTAAGGATATCATCATCATTTCCTGTGTTATGAAGCGCCCAAGATATTTTGTTTTATTACAGTTGCTAAGCAACTGTCCAGATCATTTAAAATCAGGAAATATTCGATCTTTATCTTCCTTGATTCTACATATGATCACAAAACTTTTACTAGCATTATATGTAATATCATGCGTGACTCCATAGTCAGAACATGTAGTCAGAAGCTGTGTGTGTGTGTGTGTGTGTGTGTGTGTGTGTGTGTGGGGTCTCTCAGCAGCAGAGTCCGGTGGAGCAGCGTTACAAGGAGCTGCTGGCTCTCAGAGATGAATACTTGAAGAAGCTGGAGGAGCTGCAGCTGTCTGACTCCGCCCCTTCCTCTCATCTCACCAACAACTCCGCCTCCTCGCCTGCCTCCTCCACGCCCTCACAGCAGTACACACACCTACACACGCCGTTCTGAGCGCTGTGACACACACAGGAAAGCCTTTTCCACGCGCTCAGACACGTTGACTTGCACTTACGTCCTCTTCACTACTATGTTTTGGTTTTCGCACACAGACACACACACACACACACACACACACACACACACACACACACACAGGGAAAATAATTAGTATTGTGCAGTCATAACTGTGGTTAACATGGAGTGATAATAATAATTAGATTTATAGTTAACTCGTAACACCACAGTGATGATGATGGTGATTATGCAATATATCACAGTATAGCCTTGTCACATGACTTTTATACACACACACACACACACATTTCTTCAAAGCCTTAAACAGTCAGTGGCTGTCAGTCCAAGGGCTTGAACACTCAGGACATGGAACACGCGTGTACTGGCTGTCACACAGGCTGTAGAGCAACGCCGCAGCATTTCATCCAGAAAAGCATTTCAGACTTTTATTTTTCAATCATACCACCCAGGCAGAGTCAATCAGCCTAACAGCAGCAATGATTAATGAACACACACACGTATGTAAACCCCCCCCTTCTCCTTTCGTCCACAATCAGTAAGACCACAGGCATGTTAGCACCAACGCTTTACCACATCCCACACCGCTAACACGTTAAAACTCATTCAGCTTTGGAGTTGTCGGAACATGTATGTTTCCAATTCTGTTCGGCTTACAGTTTCCACACGCTCCAAGGTTTTTGCTAAGCTAGGCTAACAGCTGCTCCCATTGTTGTGCTAGCCTCGGCTAACAGTTTACCTCTGCCTTTAGTCTTTTTTTTTTTTCTGCGCTAAGCTAAGCTAAGCTAAACATCTCTCCAGGCATATCTCTGTTGCAGACACGTGAAAAACTGATACAAATGGTCTGTCTAAACAATCATAGTTCATATGATTTCAATTGATTATCATTGATTGATCGCAAATATTCATAAAAGAAATTAGGGGTGTTTCTCTTTTTTAAGGAGAAAAAAATCTATAGGCTCGCCCAAAGATTGTCCAATCACAAGCCACACCAGGAGGAACATTTATACATGTACTTTCTGTGATTTGTTTAGTATCCAATCAAACGTCCATCTGTTACTCTTGGTGCGTAAATGTCACGTAGGACTTCCTGTACGTTGTTAACAGCTGCAGCTCACGCCAAAGTCCTGCTGCACGGCCGTTCCATGTCTTGCGTGAGCAAAGCGTGATGCTAATGGAGATACTCTAGACTTCTGGCTGCACTGCCGCTGAGTGTCGCCCCGCCAGGAAATAATCCCAGTTTGAGGTCGGGGAGGTTACTACAGCGTCTGTACAACTTCAGAGTCTCCAGAAATCAAGTGTCTATATGCCGCGTGAATGAATGCGTTGATGTGGAACCTGCTGCTTTTCAGCTGAGGTTGAACGAGAACTGCAGTCTGAACCCTCCCGTTACCAAACCTTCAGCTGGTCCTGCTCAGTCAGAGTCTAATCTGGCTGCTGGAATCATTCAGGTTCCTTTTATAGAGAGACAAAACCAGGACTTCAGCTCCCTGTCGCTCCAAACTCCACATGCCATCTCCCGTATGTCAAGCCAGTTCCAACCGGAAACACCGATTGTGTTTAGCCGCGGTCAGAGACGAGGAGCCGGTTCAGCTGGACTGAACCCTGCAGCCTCGCGGCCCCCTGTGAACTGGTTTGCACTGGTTCTCCAAGCACTAAACGGCATTCCGTCTCACACCGTGGTCGCTGGCGGTGCCGATCAGGTAGAGCAGAACACGGCACATCGGCACACCAGGACCAGAACAGAGAACCACGGGTCCAGAGGAAAGCCGAGACGACGCAGATCTCTGATCCTGGATCAGTGCGGCTCGATGAATCCAGAGCGGGACCGTTTGATGGNGACGACGCAGATCTCTGATCCTGGATCAGTGCGGCTCGATGAATCCAGAGCGGGACCGTTTGATGGACGCCAAGATGTTTGGAACCAGCAGGCGGTTTGAGCGGCAGCGAGCTGAAATAATCATCGCTCGTTCACTCTCGCTTCTCCTCAAATACGATCTTGTAACTCACCGACAGCTCCTCGCCAGCTGACACACCCGCGGCTTTCTGCAATGAAACTGCTGAGTCAGATGTAATCACAGCTGATAGGACTGACGAATAAGCTACAAAAAAAGAAAAGAGCCAGGTTACATTAAACAGTGGAATCACCCTTTAATTCCCACATTCAGCAACTGCATAGACAAAATAAATGGTGTCTTCATGTGGGAAAGGAGTGAAGCGTGTTGGCTTTTTTTCTTGCTGACACGGAGCTGGTCTCCGTTCAGCAGCGTGGACTCAAGCGTCACACGGAAAGCAGCATGTTTTCAGCTACATACGTGTTAGAAAAACGTGTGACGACCCAGAACAGCAGAATAACGATGAAAACAGGACAAATCTTGGTACTGTCATTCAGTCCGTGTTTCGCCATCATTACCGTGCAGTCAGCATAATGAGCAGGTCTTCTGAACCGGGTCATCAGATAAACCGGGCCTTAGCTCCACAGCTGGAGTGCTTTAAAGGGAGACTCCACCAATTTCTCCCATTAAAATCCCTTTATTGGTCACGTGGAGCGACGTGGAGTGGTCTTAGTTGAAATTAGAGGGTGATGAGAAAAGTCAGAGAAACTGGCCCTCATGACATCATAATGTTCTTTCACGTCGTTTCTGAAGACTGCAAAGCTGAAGCCACGCCCATAACGTTTTAATGAATTCACCCTGACTTCCAGCAGGCTTTGACGCCCTGGTACTTCCTATGAAATAGAGCTGTCAGGACAAAAAAGACGCAATGATTCAGGCTCTGCAGTTATTCTGTGCGCGGAGTCTCCGGGGCAGACTTTTGTTGTCTTTTCTATTCGCGATCCCTCCCCCCTGGCCGTGATTGGTCCAAATACCACATGGCTCTTTCTGTCAGCAGTGATTGGCCCAGTGATCAGAGCTAACTTCAGAGTCAGCCTAAGCACGGAGAAATATTCAGGATGAGTTATCAGAAGCCAGGAAAAGAATGAAGGTCACGGTGTCTGTGACACACTGCGCCCCCTACTGGCATAAAAAAACAACCTCCAGCACTTAAAGGACCATACCGGTGATCATGCCTGTTTGAGCCTAAATATTCAATTTTCATCCATGTTACATTACTGACAATCATTTCCCAAAGGATAAAACTGTATTTCAGTATTCAGTATTTCTGTATTTCCTGATATTCTGCAAAATCTTTTAATCTTTCAAAATCAAATATTCAAGTGATACACCCACCTTAAAAATCCATGTTTCTCCTGCTAATAGTTACACAGCCTTATGAAGTCACGGTCCTTTAAATTTTTCCATAAACGCAGGTCTTCTTTTGGGACTATATTCCCTGGTGGAGGCATACATTCACTCCACGCTTTTTATTGAGCTTAAATGCTAAAACTATGTAACTTCTAAAAAACCCTAAATGCACATCTTGTTGGTGATGATGGATTACCTATCCCAAGAACGTTTACAGTATCAACAAGTTGATTTTAATAGCAGAATGAACTGAAACCAATGGAGGTCTGGAAGGTAGGAAAAACATTTTTAATTTGCCGTTCCAGTAGTATGCTTTGGGAAATGATTGTCAGTAACGTTGCATGTATGAAAATTGAATATATTAGGCTGAAACATGCAAAATGAGTGGTATGGTCCTTTAAGAAACACACTGCACTAAGACGCGTGTTCTTTTGTCGTTTAGGTCTTAAGTCTTACTCTGGTTTTCACACTTGTATCTTCAGCGCTAACAGGAAGTAACCCTTGTGATGTCATAAGGGTCAGGTTCCCCGACTTTGCACATCCATCTAATTTCTGAAAAGCCTTCATAGTTGATTTCACCTGCCACATGACAGTAAGCTGATTCTGATGCGGAATTTGGCGGAACTCTCCTTTAAGACTTTTGTTTTTTCAGCACAGCGTGAACTGTCAAAGAGGAACTGAACATGTAAACTTCTGATTTTTTTTTTTTTTTTTNTGCCCCCCCCCCGTCAGCTCCTCCTTTTGTGCCTTGATCCTTGTGAGCGTGGCGTCACGTGTCTGACTTCACCCCGTCCTGCTTCAGGTTTGACTTTGGCAGACGTGTGTGTTCATGCTGGGTCACGTGCTCGATGTTCCTGCAACGCTTGTTCCTCTCTGGGCGTTTCAGCACGTCGCCGCTCGGCGCGTTTAAACCCCGCCGTGTGGTCGCTCCGCTCTCAAAATTTGAAATCAGAAACACTTCACCTCATCAATTGTTTGTCAGAAATGTCCTGATTTGTTAAAATTTGTTGTCCTGTCTAAACAAAAAAAAAAATGCTTTTACAGTGCAGCATTTTAGATGACAAATTGAATTAGAATTCATACCTCCTCCAAGGCCCACCAGTCCCTTTTCTGTTTATTACCGATATAAATCCAGGATTTTTACACTCATCACCTTGAAATTACTTGTATAAACAGACTGATCATGTAAATTGATTATGAAGCAGTAATATGACATCATCTTGTTCTGGATTTACATCCACAAGTGATGAAATGATACTGCTGAATCAGTATCATTTTAGCTACAAGTTGGCGGTAGCTGCGTGTTTCTACATGTGTTAATGTACAGTGATGTCATAGTATCACGCCTGACCCGGCATACATTTAAAACAACAAATCTACATCAGTATCTGCATCTGGGCTGAATTGCACTTGTTGATAGTCCATAACAGGATGCATTTGCCTGAATTATGTAGATAATATTGGTATTTTAAAGGACGATACCATCCATTTTGCACGTTTGAGCCTAATATATTCCATTTTCATACATGTTACATTACTGACAATCATTTCCCAAAGGATAAAACCGTATTTCAGCTTTCCTGATATTTTGCAAAATCTCTTAATCTTTCAAAATCAAATATTCAAGTGATACACCCACCTTAAAAATCCATGTTTCTCCTGCTAATAGTTACACAGCCTTATGAAGTCACGGTCCTTTAAATTTTTCCATAAACGCAGGTCTTCTTTTGGGACTATATTCCCCGGTGGAGGCATACATTCACTCCACGCTTTTTATTGAGCTTAAATACTAAAATTACATAACTTCTAAAAAAAAAAACTTGAATACACGTCTTGTTGGTGATGATGGATTACCTATCCCAAGAACGTTTCAGGTATCAAGTTGATTTTAATAGCAGAATGAACTGAAACCAATGGAGGTCTGGAAGGTAGGAAAAACATTTTTAATTCACCGTTCCAGTAGTATGCTTTGGGAAATGATTGTCAGTAACGTTGCATGTATGAAAATTGAATATATTAGGCTCAAACATGCTAAATGGATGGTATAGTTGTTTAATTTTCCAGAAGAATGCTGACAAATGTATTTCATTGCAGCGTTACAGTTTTATAAAATGCTCTGTGTATCCTGATCTGGATCTGAATCAAAATCTAATCCTCACCCATCTAGAAGTCCACTTTATGTCACGCAGACAGACAGGTGAGGCGAGACAGGTAATAAAATCAGAGAAACTAGTTCAGAATGCAGAGAGCTAAAGAACGGCAGGAACACAATCAGAAGAGAGATGATGCACTTCTGTCAAATCTCAAACATTCAAACATCCTTTTCGNGTGTCAGACTGCAGAGAAAACCGTGAGAGCAGCAGGAAAGGATTTTTGTGTTTTTAACGGGGGAAAAAAAAACAGATGAAAATCTATTTTATTTTTTACTTTGTACAAGCACCATGATGTAATTACCTCAATCAAAACCTATTTTACTGTCGAAAGGTCTATTGTTGTAAAATATAACTATTTTATTTACTGTAGAATCTTGCAGTTTTATAAAAAAAAAAGGAAAGTAATGTTGGTTGAGAAGTTGTTGGTATAAATTTCTGCTCTTTTGTTTGATTTTTGAGGGCATTTTTTTTTTTGCTTTTTATTTGCTAACCAACACAAGAAGACAGATGGACTCTTTCTGCTCTGTCTGATCTGAAAGCTTCCAGAAGCTCTTTGGCTCTGTGAAACTCTGTCCTCCTTCATTTTCATCCACTTCCTTTAATGTAGGGACATTTAGTTTAAGGGGATTTTCTGTCTTAATATAGCCTGCTTTTAAACAGTACATATGAAATGTGTTTCACTATATTTTTGGCATAAACAAGTGACGTTTGCCAGAAAGTGAAAGAAAACATTTCACGTGTGTTTCATTGATCATGTTATATCCTCTCCACCGTTTGTTGGATAGCTCCTGTTATGTAAATAATACTGATTAAATTAATTTAAGGATTTCTGACAGCTGTTTGCACGTGTTATTGACTCTGTTTTTGAGAGTTTATTTGTAAAGCTCAATTTCACAGAGATTCCAATCTTTTGCTCACATGACACATACCAGACACGCTTCCTGAAGATGTAAATGGTAAAAAGCCACATGGAATCAGATATTCTTAGATCTGTTTTGGGCCACTTGCATATGTGGAAATAAATCAGATATCGCATATCCACTAATGTGACTAATGTCTAAATCCACAGATCAGAATTTCCTTCCCATTCTGACTCCTACATAACATTCTGCTTTATCTGCATATGATGATGTCAGCATCAATATGATGATGCTCTTTGTAAACAGAAATGGAGGACATACTATATATATCAGACATGCTGATGTGTGTTTATGTCAAATAGACGTGTTAGTGTGTGATAACAGGCTCCTGTTACAGCAGCAAAACTCCAACTCCACCCACTTCTCCTCCGTGATTAACCGATGAACATACGTGTCCTGATGGAGAGATAAACACTCACACAACATATCAGATGTTTCTCTCTGCATGTGAAAGTTTTAACCTGCTGATCAGATTTTAAATGCTTCTCTTATCTTAGAACACTGAAGCGTTTACATGCATCTCAGAAATGTATGCATGCATAGCTGCATCCTGCTACTACAGGTCAAAGGTCAAAGTGTGTAAATACAGGTATCAGATATGAGCCGCTTAAAAAAGAAAATGNCTACAGGTCAAAGGTCAAAGTGTGTAAATACAGGTATCAGATATGAGCCGCTTAAAAAAGAAAATGTCAACATAAACAAAAAATCAGATACAGGTAAAATATCGGAATTGAGCATCAAGACTTTAGTGTAAATCCAGCCTGAGTGTCTCAAAGGTCCTTACAGGCCCACAAATCAACAGTTCACGACCAGCCCAGACCCACCAAGACACGCAAATCATAATGTCAAAGAGACACTCCAGTGAGGAGAACAGCCATCTTCACGTTTTTCCTGTCCAGATGTATTTGGGGGAGTATCCATGTACAGGGTTTTCTTTCATTATGGCCCCATTTACACCTGATCTGTATCCAGGCGTTCCCAGGCCAGACAGGATATATAGTCTTCCCAGCAGGGCTCTTCCTGGATCCCAAGATGTTCCCAAAACAGATGGGATACATAAAATATCTCCAGAGTATTCTGGTTGGAACAACAATAGGATGCCTCCAGCAGGAACTGGGGACCTCCACCATAGACCCACACAGACCCAGAACCACAGAAAGGCCCCAAGGCAGACTCCACTGCACCGCCCGCCCGGGCCGTCCCCCAGGAGCACAACAGAGGCAAGCGCCCCCAAGACCCCACCAACGGCCATGTTTGTTTGTTTCTCTGTTTTTGTTTTGTTTGAGTTTTATTTTGTTTGTGTTTGTTCTGTGTATTTTATTTTGTGTATTTTGTTTCGTTTGTGTGTGTTTTGTGTATTTTGTTTTATTTGTGTGTGTTGTGTATTTTGTTTGTGTGTGTTTTGTGTATTTTGTTTGTGTGTGTTGTTTGTATTTTGTTTTATTTGTGTTTGTTTTGCATATTTTGTGTTGGTTTTGTGTATATTGTTTGTGTGTTTTGTGTATTTTGTTTCATTTGCGTGTGTTTTGTGTATTTTGTTTTATTTATTTGCATGTGTTGTGTGCATTTTGTTTGTGTGTGTTTTGTGTATTTTGTTGTTTGTGTTTTGTTTTTGTGTGTGTGTTATGTGTAATTTGTTTTATTTGTGTTCTGCATATTTTGTGTGTGGTGTGTATTTTGTTTGTNGTGTGTTATGTGTAATTTGTTTTATTTGTGTTCTGCATATTTTGTGTGTGGTGTGTATTTTGTTTGTATTTTGTTTATGTGTGTATTTTGTTTTATTTGTGTTTGTTTTGCATATTTTGTTTGTGCTTGTTTTGTGTATTTTATTTGTCTGTTTGTATTTTGTTTATGTGTGTATTTTGTTTTATTTATTTGTGTTTGTTTTGCGTATTTTGTTTGTGTTGGTTTTGTGTATTTTGTGTGTGTTTTGCATATTTTGTCTTGTTTGTGTGTATTGTGTTTTATTTATTTGCATGTGTTGTGTGCATTTTGTTTGTGTGTTGTTTGTATTTTGTTTTGTTTTTTTGTGTGTGTTGTGTATTTTGTTTTATTTATTTTTGTTTGTTTTGGGTATTCTGTTTGTGTTGGTTTTGTGTATTTTGTTTGGGTGTTGTTTGTATTTTGTTTTGTTTGTGTTGTGTGTATTATGTTTTATTTATTTGTTTTGCATATTTTGTTTGTGTTGGTTTTGTGTATTTTGTTTGTGTGTTTGTATTTTGTTTGTTTGTGCTTGTTTTGTGTATTTTGTTTGTGTGTTGTTTGTAGTTTGTTTGTTTGTGCTTGTTTTGTGTATTTTGTTTGTGTGTGTTGTTTGTATTTTGTTTGTGTGTGCTTGTTTTTTGTATATTGTTTGTGTGTGTGTTTGTATTTTGTTTGTGTGTGCTTGTTTTGTGTATTTTGTTTGTGTGTGTTGTTTGTATTTTGTTTGTGTGTGCTTGTTTTTTGTATTTTGTTTGTGTGTGTTTGTATTTTGTTTGTGTGTGCTTGTTTTGTGTATTTTGTTTGTGTGTGTTGTTTGTATTTTGTTTGTGTGTGCTTGTTTTGTGTATTTTGTTTGTGTTAGTGTGTTGTTTTTCCTCACATCTCTGCGGGTGTAAGTGGGCGGAGCTCCGCAGAGGAACAGATGCAGCGGACAGACACAAGGAAGCAAACACACGCAGAAGAATCCGTTAGAATTACCGGGGTCCTCTAAGTTTTTCTCGGTTGTCGTTAAAACAGCGGCGAGCTCTTAGTAACGTACCGGGACCAGGCCCGGAGGCGGACATTAGGACGAGGTCTATCCGCATCCTCCCATCAGAGGACACCGGCCTCCTCCGCCGCGCTGTCCGCTCAGTGAGCAGCTTCCCGGCTGATGGAGAACCAGGCCGGCGGGTTTGCGGACGGAGCAGGGCCGGACAGAAAGCCGTGGAGCTCCGCGACCTGCGGACCTTNCGGGTTTGCGGACGGAGCAGGGCCGGACAGAAAGCCGTGGAGCTCCGCGACCTGCGGACCTTCCGCCGGTGAAAGCCTGGACAGGTCAGAAGGCTGTAACACGCCAAACCTCATTAAAAACATGACAATTTAACGTTTTCTTTATTAACGGCGGGATTTCACATCACACGCATTACTGACGTATTTTCAGAATTTTGTATACCCCCGTCTTTAATTCGGCGTTAATATAATCCACCAAAAAGTGCGTTGAACGTTGAAAACTGGTTAGAGAAGCTTGAAAAAGCAAAGACGACATTTATTTTGTCATTTTGACGACATTTTATTTTGACGACATTTTATTTGTCATTTTGACGACATTTATTTTATTTTGACAGAGTCTGACTGAAGTCTGACATGTTTGTTCATGTTCCAGATGTTACAGTCAGACAGGATGCTAACAGCTAGCAGCCAGCGCTAATGTTGTGCTATATAATGTGCTTTAAAACATAATGTCCTATATAACATAATGTGCAATATAACAATGTGCTATATAAAGTAATGTGCTATATAACGTAATGTGCTATATACCATTAATGTGTTATATAACATAATGTGCTATATAACATAATATGCTATAAAACATTAATGTGCTATATAACATAATGTGCTATATAACATAATATGTTATATATCTTAATGTGCTATATAACATAATGTGCTATATAACATAATGTGCTATATAACATTAATGTGCTATATAACATAATGTGCTATATAACATTAATGTGCTATATAACATAATGTGCTATATAACATAATGTGCTATATAACATTAATGTGCTATATAACATAATGTGCTATATAACATAATGTGCTATATAACATTAATGTGCTATATAACATTAATGTTCTATGTAACATTAATGTGCTATATAACAATGTTCTATAGAACATTAATGTGCTATATAAGATAATGTGCTATATAACAAATATTCTATATAACATTAATGTGCTATATAACATAATGTACTATATAACATTAATATGCTATATAACATTAATGTGCTATATAACATAATGTGCTATATAACATTAATGTGCTATATAACATAATGTGCTATATAACATTAATGTTCTGTATAACATTAATGTTCTATATAATATAATGTGCTATACAACATTAATGTTCTGTATAACATTAATGTTCTATATAACATAATGTGCTGTATAACATTAATGTGCTATATAAGATAATGTGCTATATAACATTAATGTTCTATATAACAATGTGC